>JAVJIF010028298.1:0-76284 GCA_038442645.1 Agave tequilana | reverse complement strand
CCTTCACCCAGAAGGATTTCGAATCCACTAGCTTGTCCACAAAGGACTCCCACACATGGAACCTCCACCGAGGATTTGGGGCAATACAATAACTAGGAGTACCCAACTCCTCTCTTTACAACCACAACCTCTCACTAGAGGCAAAGCACCCAGTCAACAAAACAATCACCTCATAACTTGAGGATAAGCACAAAACTACACAAGGATCACCTCTCAACTAGAGGGATGCAACCCACTTGCACAACCTCCTCACACTAGAGGGAAAGGCACAAAGCCAAGCAAAAATAGTTTTCAACTTGGTGATCAAAAGATCACAAAACCATCTCTTTTTCCCACAAACACAAAGACCCTATAGAATAGGATAGTAGATGTAGCTCAAGTGTGGAGAATCAAAGGAATGGAAAAACAATACTCAAAGAAAATACTTGAGAAAAAAACCGAAATCAAGATATAGAAGTTGAATCAAAAACTCTTTTCCCAAAAACACTTTTCTTTGATTTTCAAACCCTAGAAAAACACCAAATAGATTGTAAAGATTTAAGCCCAAAAACTTCTTTTGATTGATGTGAAAATACTAGAGAGTATGAAAATATTAGCATAAAAATTCTGGAGAAAACCTCTCTCAAATGGGGTTTTTATAGCCTCTTTTCAAAACTAGCCGTTGGCAGCAAATAAGGCCAGTTTTACCTTCCGGTCGACCGGTCAACGGTCGATTTTTGACCGTTAGCTGCTACCGGTCGACCGTTCGGTCGACCGGGGCCTAAACCAGAGATTAACGGCTCTCTGGCCGGTCGACCGCCCGGTCAACCGGAGCAACCCGAGAGTGGGTTGCTTTCAGTCGGACCGACTCTTCGGTCGACCGGCTTAATGGGCAGACCAGCGTGCAAGTTTTGTGCACGTCGTTCGACCGCTACAGTCGACGGCTCTGGTCCTGTCGACCGTCCCGGTTTCGACCGCCAGAGCCTGGCAGACTGGGTTTTGGGTCAGAAAAACTTGTATATTTTTATTCTAAAAATTTCATAAACTTCTAAAAATCCACAAAAATAGTTTTATCATTTTACATTGAAATACAAATTTGTGTTAAAAAATCTCAACACAAATTTCAAACATTTTGAACCATTTTTGTGTTAAGGAAAATTTACCAAAACCAAAAACTGTATTTTTCCAAACTTAGATTTTCAATAAGAAATCTGATTTTTCCAAAACTCATCCAAATACAAAAAACATGATATTTAAACACATTTAGGCATGTTGCATATGGATAGAAATCTAATATATAAGAAACATATACATATCATAGTTTTGACTTTATTTACAAAAATATGTTTTGTTAAAACCACAGACGTAAAACACATGAATAGGTATATCAAATTAAGTTTGTCTAGTATATGAAGCATATATTATATAGAACATGTCTAAATATACATAAACACATGTAAACTTGTTTTGATACATATCTATTCATGAAAACCAAGATCGGTTAAACCAATCAAACTGAAAACCAAAATCAAAACATAAAACGTGTGTGTATTGTGTACTTGAGCATATCATACTATTCTAATCTTTACAAATGGATCTAAACACAAAACTAAACTAGGTCCGAGGTCTATAGAGCGCCGTCTCCAAGCCGACTCGATCCAAAACTCCAAAACTCCGAGCTTGACTCCAACGAGTGCTATATATGATCTTGATGCTCGGGCTCTGGAAACAACATGTGAAAGCTTCCAAACCATCTTATTGAAGCTAATCACCTACTAATATCTTGAATAAAGATCTGAAACTAAAATCACAAGATTATTAGTACACATGACTACATGAGTTAATCTTCATCAAAACTAGAGTGGAAGGCCTTTGGGCCAACAACTGTGACCGTGATCACAATGTTAATAAATAAATACAATTTTTCATAATTTATTCATACTGCGACCATTGTCGCATTATAAGAAGTCGACACAGCCTTTACTGGTTATGAATGCGACTTTGATCGCAATACAGATTCGGAACTCATTATTGGTATTTAATATCACTACGATCTAAGTTGCTGAGTCTCTTACATGTATAGAATGAAAATTAGGGAATCTCAATGGACTTTATAACACATGAATAAAAATGTAGATAAATTACATTAATATATCCAACAGACCTGCTTTACAAAGTGGATACATTTATAATACAAAAAATTAATATGAATGAACTAACAATATTGAAATAAAAATTTTTTGTCGAATTTCAATTTTCAAATACCATCCTTCGTATTTTTCTGTTTCTTCATCCCAACTTTTCTCTTTGTCTATAAGTAACATGTATGCAAGCTCGCTCTCAGTCTCTGTACATCGGCCGCCGTCACAATATCAGCTGTTGATGGAATACCAAATACTATACTTTCAATGTACTTGCATATTATACAGCGCAATCAACACTAAAATTGTACAGGGAAAAAATTATATGAGATTAAATTTTTACGCTAAATCAGCAAGAAATATCTTATGTAAATGTCACAAGAAATATAGACATTTTGCCTGTTGGACATCTTGTATATTTTATATAGGTTTTTTCCAATATTTTATTGAAATCAATTTCAAAAATCTGTAACAATCTTTCTTTCTGCATTGTCAATAGAAAAATAAAATCAATATTAATAAATTAAATGCAAATATTCAGTAATTGCAAGATTAAATTTAACTCACCATTGTTCTGACATCTATTTGATACAGCCTTAATATATTATTTGATTTATCCACTGGAATCAAAGAGTTGTAAAAAATTTACTCTTGTATATGCAATCCAATACCAACAAGGTCCAATGAAATCCAGCCCTTGGCAATGTGTTGTGATTGATCGGGAAGAATATAAAATGAACATCTCTTGTCCAGTTTCTCCACAACTTCTTGATGAAAAAATCATCCAGATCTCTATTTTAAGATACAACATCGTGCTGTCAAAACCAAAACAGTTCAAACATTTAAAGATTTAGTAATAAAATGCAAAAAAATTATCAAACATTATATGAAAATCAAAAAACTGAGACAAGATCACAGTCCTCTTTTCTCACAATATTATTTGAGCCGCGAACATGGTCGCAGTCGCCTATTAAGCCAGAAAATAATGCTTACTAATGTTGACTAAGACCTTGGTCGCAGTAAATCTTTAACGAAGTATATTTTTATTGCTACCCTGGTCGCTGTTTGTTTTATTCAGTCAAGAAAATGACTGCGACCAAGGTCGCTGTGTTTAGGGGTGAGCAGAGTTTCGGTTATAACCGAAATAACCGACCAAAAACAAAAACCCGAACCCGAACCGAACCGCTATAGTTCGGTTCGGTTTCGGTTTTGTGTTTCAAAAACCGAACTCGACCGAACCGAACCGAATCTCTTACCCTATATATCACCCCACCCAAATTCAATTTAGTGAATTATATAGTTCATAACAAAAATTGGTGAAAACTTATCTCATTACTTCTAGCAATACCATTTTTTTGATGTTGAATATGTGAAAGTTATGTTAAGTACACTATCACAATTAAGAATAATATTTATATTAATATAGTTCTTTTTTTTCATTCTTGCCATTAAAAGTTAGTAATAATTATGTGAGTTTTGATATAAGAGCCCAAATATAGCGTAAAGTTTTAGAATATGAAATTTTTAATTCACATTAAGGTTAGGGTCTTTTTCTTATTTCTAATTTGGGTATTGAATATTTGAGATTAGAATATTAAATTATGATAATATAATGGTGATTAAAAAAATGTAAGAAATGATGGAAAAATATTGGCCTAACCGAAAAACCGAAAACCGAACCGAACTGAGTCGGTTCGGTTCGGTTCGGTTGCTAAGTCTAATGGTTCGGTTCGGTTTTGAAAAAATTAGCAAAAACCGAACCAAACCGACCGATGCTCACCCTAGCTGTGTTGTAATTGTTACTGAATATTTTGGCTGCGACCAAGGTTGCATTCATCATTAGTCAGTTTTAATTTTTAGGATTAATTAGCAACTGTGACCCAGGTCGAAGTCAACTCATTAGGCCTTATCAATAGTAAATGTGACTAGTAGATTTTAACCATTAAAATTATAAATTATTATATATAGTAAATAAGTGATGTTTTAATTAAATATAAAGGAGAAAATAGATATTCACCCAAGCTTCGCTTTAAAAGAATATACTTTTTAATACACCTTTTTTTCTAAATACTTCATGTAGAAATGAATGATATCAGCATCTAAATCTCTACTGAACATCAGGTCCTCTTTATCATTTTTGGCAACTATTATTCTGTTATCAGGATCCTGATATGTAATCACTGCAAAAACACAAAAGAGTTAATAATGAAATTGTGATAATATAAATAACTTATATTTTGATGTAAATTTAAATAAAATGGAAAACATTACTCAGAGATGGCTTTATCCAAGAAATTTTTGATGAGGGACTATTGTTGTGGCTACAAAATTTTGTTGGCATGGATTCATTTAATTCTCTGGTTTTCAGCTGAGTATCAGCCTTCTTTGCCTTGCCGAAATCAGGGGCAGAAATCTGAACCGCAGGCTGTGGAAGAGTCTCTTCAATAGTTTTCTTTTTTTATTTAGGATAAATGAAATCGGAGTCATCGTGTCTCTCGCAGTGTGCTTGCTTTGCCTCCCCTTTCTATCGATCCTTTAGAGTAATGCACAACTTTTCCTTTTAACGCTTCCTTGTGAACCGAGTATGTTCTTGATTTTTTTCCTCAGAAGCTTTATCTTTTTAGATATTAAGGATCTGTTGACTTAAATTTAAAGTAAAAGTTGAGAAATGTTCCCCAGCAATACTAATTTCGAATTTAGATCGATTGATATTATCCTCTTCCTTTTTCTTCTTCTCTTCCGCCTACTTCATCTGCTCCCTCATCCTCTTTTGTTTCTTCTCCTCCTCATTTTTTCTCTTCTTCTCTACTTTTTTCTTTCTCCTATTCTCCTCTTTCTCTTTCCTCCTCCTCTCCTCTTCTTCCATCCTCTTCTTCTCCTTCTCTTTCTGATCCTTCCTCCTCTTCTCCTCTTCTTGAATTTTTCTCTTCTTCTTCTCCTCCTCTTGCAGCTGCCTCCTCTTCTCCTCCTCTTCCTTTCTCCTATTCTCCTTCTCCTGCTCCTCCTTCTCCTTTTCCCTCTTCTCCACCTCCTCCTTCGCAGCAGTGGCTGCTCTTAGCAGCTCTTCTTCTTCTTCCTCCTTCACATTTATTTTTTGTTGCTGCTTTTTTAATTTTCTTTTTTTCTCTTCTCTCTTCTCTTTTTCTTTAATTCAGCCTTGTGAGCTTTTTCGTCCTCCATTTTTTCAATTTTTCTTTCTAGCTCAACAACATATTGTTGGCCCAGAGGCTTCCTCTCTAGTTTTGATGATGATTAACTCATGTAGTTATGTTTACTAATAATCTTGTGATTTTAGTTTCAGATCATTAAACAAGATATTAGTTGGTGATTACTTCAAAAAGAGAAGTTTGGAAGCCATCACTTGGTGATTCCCGTGCCCGAGCGTCAAGATCATTCATAGCCATGCTCGTTGGATCACGGAGTTTGGACTGAGTCAACTTGAAGATAGAAGATCATCAAGAAGACTTAGGTATTCTAGTTTTAGTTTAGTGTGTTAGATCCATTTGTAAAGATAAGAATAGTTGATATGCTCAAGTGCACAACACACACAAGTTTTATGTTTTGGAATTGTTTTTCATGAATAGTTGATCAAAACAAGTTTAAATGGTTTTTATGTATATTAGATGTGTTCAATATACATACATGCTTCATATCTTAAACAAACTTATTTTGACTTTCCTATTCATGTATTGAAAAATCAAGGTTTGATAAAATACAAGATTTGATTTTTGATAAAATTTGCAAGACACAAAAGAGTTCAAATGGTTGATATTTGTCTTGAAATTTTTATTACAAGTTTGTATTTCAATACAAAATGTTAAAACTATTTTTGGGAATTTTTAGAAGAGATAAAAAAATTTTAAAATTATTTTTAACCCTAGTTTCTGACCCAGAACTGTGCTGACAGGCCAGGTCGGTCGACCGCAAGATCGACGGAGCCAGGATCCGGTCGACCGGGCGGTCGACCGACGTGCACAGACCTGTGAACGTCTGCTGGCACAGTGGGACGGTCGACGCGTCGGTCGACCGGACCAGAGAGCTCTGCTCTCTGTATCTGGGTGGTCGACCGGGCGGTCGACCGGTTTGCCCAACGGTCATATTTATGACCATTGGCGGTCGACCGGGCGGTCGACCGCAAGTCTGTCAGGCTGACAGATCAGCCTAACGGCTAGTTTTCTGTTTGGCCTATATAAACCCATTTCTTTGGGATTTTGGCTAAGATTTTTAAGAGCAAAAATTCTTATTTTTCTGAAGTGTTTTTACAAGTTTTAAAAAGTGTTTTAGAGCTTAAAAGATTTCATCTTTATTGTTTTTCAAGGTTTTGGAAAATCAAAGAAAACTAGGTTTTTGGGATATTGTTTTGGATTTTCATTTCTATCATCTATAAGAGATTTTCCAAGTAATTTTTCTTTGTTATTTGACTTCCAAAAATACCTTGATATCCACTTGAGCTATATCTTCTATCTTATTCTATTAGGATCATTATTTGTGGAAAAAGAGATTGTTTGGGGTTGTTAAACCTCCAAGTTGTAAACACCCTTACTTTTGTTGTATCCCTCTTTGGTAGAGGTTGATCGGGTGATTGGTTTGCTCCCTCTTTGGTAGAGGTTGAGATTGTGGTTTGCTCCCTCTAGTGAGAGGTGGAGTTTGGTTTGTATCCCTCTTCGGTAGAGGTGATTTGTGGTTGTATTGGCTACGGGCCTACCCCTCGGTTGTGAGGCGGTGTTTGAGAGAGGAGTTCGGTACTCTCTTATTGTACAAATCCTCCTTGGTGGAGGTTCCCTCGGTGGGAGATAGATGGATTGGAAATCCTTCTCGGTGAAGGCGGGGACGTAGAGCCAGGGGCTCGAACCTCGAAACATATCTTTGTGTTTGCGTTTGATCCATTGTCTCTCTAACTCTCTCTTTACATTTGTGCATTGCATCATTCATATTGCCATATCTTATTTGCTTGCATTTGTGCCTTGCATATTTTCATATTGCTCATTCTTATATGCTTGGTTGTTGTGTGTGCCTCACTTATACTTAACCACAAGAGCTTCATATAGCACCTCAACCCTTATCTAGGGGAATCAAGAGGAGTTAGTCCAGAGCCTTTCACGGGGAATTCGGCTATACTTGTTGGTTGTATTAAGTGTGTTGCAAAATAGTTTTTAGCTTTCGCATTTAGTTTCTAGATTAGCACTATCACCTATTCACCCCCCCTCTAGGTGATTTCAATTAGTATCAGAGCCTACGCTCCTGATACTTAGGCTTAACATCCTATGAGTGAGATCCTTGTTTGCTAATCTATCATTTGCATTTTGCTTGTTTGCACACATATAGCTTGGACCCATGGACTTCATGACCCCACCTATGTTTGGTGCTTCCAACATCATTGTTTGGAAGACTAAGATGTCCATTTACCTACAAGCCCTAGGATATAAGGTTCACCTTGCCATTACCAAGGAATCCTACCTTAGTGATAACAAGCATATAGAGGCCAATGCACAAGCCCTAAAGGCCATTAGAAGCACGCTTTCAAAAGAATATCTTATGCTTATTTCTAACTTTGATTCCGCATTTGCAGTGTGGAACATGTTGACAACCACAACCACCTCCAAGCTTCAATTGTCAATCCAACCGGAGGAATCTAGTGGAGATGAATCCGAGCCACAATAATCCTATACGGTCCAAGGGAATGACTCCCTTGAGGTACACTCGGAAACCCACTTAGATGATGATGATGCTAGTTCTTCAAATGATTATGTTGATGCCCATGCTTTAAATGAAGAACTATCAATTGTGTGTGAAAAATTAATAGAAAAATATAATATTTTGAAAAAGAAGAGTTTTGAACATAATAAAGAAAATAAGGTTTTATGTTCAAGACTTGACATGGTTTTGCAAAAAAAGGTGGAGATTTCTAATGAGAGGGATTCATTAAAATCTCAACTTGATCTTGTTTTAAATGAAAATAAATTTTGAAAAATAAAATGATTGTGAAAAAGTTTTAAAGGAAAATGAAAACTTGTCTTCAAAAGTTGACTTCGTTTTAAAAGAGAATAGTTCTTTGAAAAATAAAATTGCTTCTATTTCTAAAGATTTAAATGTTTGTTTAAAGAAAAATGAAGTTTTACAAAATAAGATTGATGCACATGTTTGCCATGCTAGGATTGTTCCATCTAAATCACCTATTGCATTCTTCACTTCTTCTATAATTAAAAATGATGTAAATTTATTGAAGAAGAATATGGATTGTTTGGGCTCCACTTTGAGCCATTGTGCCAAGAGCCATACACGTTTGGAAACTTTGTTTCGAAAGAAACAAGTTCCATCTTTTCATGCACACCCTCCACGGAACACATGCTCATCACGGACACCATCATCACATGTATGCTCATGTGTACACTTGTACATATTGTGGACGTAAGGGCCACCTTGCTAAATTTTGCTTTGATAGATTACATGATGTAAATTTAGCAAATAAATTTGTTTGGGTTAGAGAAGGTACTAACCCCCATGGACCCAATAAGATATGGGTATCAAAGTCCACCCCTCTTATGTTTGATGTAGGTATGGGCTCTCGCATGACGTGAGAGTAGAGGCACCTTGGAGTAGATGCGTTCCGAGCTTCATGAAATCAATTGGATGCATCACTTTCAAGGGATGTTTGGTGGGAGACCACCTTGGTTTGGAGAACTAGAGAGGTGCCTTCATCGGTTTTGGTATCAATCTCTAACTCCTTATTTATATTTATGCATGCTTTTCATGTTTATTGTTTATAGCATGTTTTGATGTTTGTAGATTATTATGTTAATGCCATGTTTATTAGACCCTTGACATGCATGTTTAATATGGACTATTATTTTAGTGTTCTCACCTTTGTTTAGCTATCATGTTTATCATAGCTCTAATAACATGTGAATTTACATAATAATCATGTTTATATTTATCATATTGATTTATATCATGTTTTGATGCTTCATGACTTGAATATATGTTTAAATGTTTGTTTTCATTAAGACTAGTATATATACTTGTGCATATAGTGGGCCACAAATAAATCTATATATGTTTGTACTTGAATGCTTATTTGAACCGATTAAATGTGCTAGTATAGTCTAGTTTTGATGATCTGATTAGTATCCAATATTGCATATTTTACATCATAACTCCCATGCATATTACAAATAAATATGTTATTTTCACTCCTCTTCTCTACATATTTGCAGGTACACACTTAATGGAGAGATATCCAAATAATCACTTAATTAACACTAATTAAGTGATTAATCCATGATTAAGATAAAGCCAAATTCAAATCCAGATCTAGAGAGATCCGCGCGCCAATTGGAGAATCCAAGTAGTCCACGTGGCTAACAACCTAACAAGAAGATCTCACCAGAAAATCTGGGCTCAACGGCCCAGATCGCGCGGCGATCCCGCGGCAATCCGCGGCAATCCTAGGGCTGTTGAGCCCCGATTTTGTGGCAACCACCTAGGCTCTCGAAGCTTCTCATTTCTGCTATAAATACTCCACCTTCACCTGCGAGCAAAAACTGATCAGAGAAGAGAGAGAGATTAGTGAATAGCTTGTAATTTTGCTAGGTTTTGTTTAGGATTTTTTAGCTCTCTATGATCTTCTCCTCCCTAGATTTCATGCATACATATATCATGATGCATTGAGGACAATGCATGAAATAAGTGTGGGGGAGGGTTTACTAACATAGAGTTTTTAGATTTTCTTTCTTTTACATTTCTTTTAGAAAAAATAATAATAATAAAAAAATAAAAATAAAAAAATAAAAACTTTTTGAAATAAGAGACAAAGTTTTGTTCTATTTTTAAGAAAATTAGATGTATCTTAGAAATTAAGAAGCCTTAATTATGACATCTTAAACATAGTTGAAGTAATAGATCTTGTTTGAAATTATAGGATAAGTAAGTAAAAGTGGTGAGATATTTTTATCTTGAATTTTTTTGCCTTAGATAATATGCACTTTACACTTACACATTTCTTGGGATGGAGACAAAGACCAAAATGCCATATAAATAAAAAAAAAATTATAAATAAAAGATCACTTATTAAGCTGGATAACTATGCCTCAAGAAGCATGGTTACTCACGCCTAACGGTGATCTCACTTATTAAGCTGGATAATTGTGCCTCAAGAAGCATGATTATTCACGCCTAACGGTGATTATAAATAATCCCCTTTAGTTTTGTGGCCTTTTTCACTCGAGTCCTTTAACCCGAGGGATGTTTTCTCATTTGGTGCCCTAGAACCATCTGGTTTGGGAGTCATCGGTTATAGGCTCGCTACATGGGTGAACTAGAAAGCCTAAGAAAACTAAGGGAAGAAAAAGGAAAAAAAAAAGAGAAAAATAAATATATATAATAAATGGCATTATGGTTGGAGTTGAAATCCCAGGAAATTTTCACTTACACGGTGTGCATATTATCTAGGTTTTATGAAAGATAAAAGTATTCAATCCAATTTTGAATTCTTACCTTAATTAAAGACAAGATCTTGCATGGATACTAAGTTTAAGGAAGAATAATTATAAGTGGACTTATGACCTAGGATCACTTATATTTTTGCAAAAATAGTTTGTAAACATGTCTCTTATTCAAAATGCGTTTTCAAAATACTAACATTTGTCTTCTTTCTTTATGGATTTTGTGGGTGTAATCCGCTGAAAACCCTCAGGAGACAACACTCCTCCTCTAGGGTAACCTAGAGGTTTAACGGCTTGTTGCACACGCTCAGTGCAATCGCGTCACCTGCGAAAGTGGTGCAATAAATTGGTAGTTTAGATTTTTCTTTTCTTTTTCTTAGTTTTGCTCGGGACGAGCAAAAGAATAAGTGTGGGGGTGTGATTAGTATCCAATATTGCATATTTTACATCATAACTCCCATGCATATACAAATAAATATGTTATTTCACTCCTCTTCTCTACATATTTGCAGGTACACACTTAATGGAGAGATATCCAAATAATCACTTAATTAACACTAATTAAGTGATTAATCCATGATTAAGATAAAGCCAAATTCAAATCCAGATCTAGAGAGATCCGCGCGCCAATTGGAGAATCCAAGTAGTCCACGTGGCTAACAAACTCTCAACGAATCCTCACCAGAAAATCTGGGCTCAACGCCCAGATCGCGCGGCGATCCCGCGGCAATCCGCGGCAATCCTAGGGCTGTTGAGCCCCGGATTTTGTGGCAACCACCTAGGCTCTCGAAGCTTCTCATTTCTGCTATAAATACTCCACCTTCACCTGCGAGCAAAAACTGATCAGAGAAGAGAGAGAGATTAGTGAATAGCTTGTAATTTTGCTAGGTTTTGTTTAGGATTTTTTAGCTCTCTATGATCTTCTCCTCCCTAGATTTCATTGCAAGAGAGAGTTGTAAGAGAGAGAGAGCTTGTATCATCAAGAAGTGACACTTGGAGCTATACAAGGATTGATCCATTCTCTACTTCTCTACTTGAGCTTGATTCTAGTTTACTTGCTTTATTACTTGCTTTGTTTACTTCTTGCAATTTACTTCAAGCTTTGTTTTGCTTTTGTAATTGCTTTTAGCTAATTTCTTCTCCATGTACTAGGTTACCACTAGTCTTGCTACTTCACTAACTCATGGGTGATTGCTTTTGTTCATCTTGCAAGTTGTATGATCTTCTCTTCTCCGATGGTTAACCACCATCTTGCAAGTGAGAAAGTAATTAGGTCAACACGCGAGACGAATCCTATGCTAATGGAGTGACAACATTAGGCAAGCATTCGCTATCAAGGAGTCTAGTAAGTCTTGGCAAGCTAGCAAGGTAAGCTAGTCATGGATTGCTTTCTTTAAGTTTTCTTTCCTTTTCTTGTGAATAAACCAATCCCAATCTGATTTCTTTTCCGACAATTTCCACCATGAACATAGCCATCCTTTCTTTTAGTTTCTTTTTCACTTGATTCACTAAGTTTATAAGCAAGAGAAGAATACTCGTTTGTTCACTTCACTACCATACGTTAAAGCTTCCATCGCGAGCTCTCCCTGAGATTCGACTCGGTATAGTCCTATACTATAGCGGAGACAAGAAAGGGTACATCAAATACATTCCTATATACATAATAAGTGCACCTTCCTCGTCCAATCATGATCCATACATTTTAAACTTGTATTCTCATTTTGGATTTGTTTTATGTTTATGAGTTTTCATTTCATATACATGTCTATTTTTGCCAAACTTTAAGATATACATGTATACCCTTGAGTCATTTGCTTTTCATGCAAATCTTTATTTATTGGACTCAATTGTGTTTTGGGACATATATGTGTGGGCCCAAAAGGTTACACTCTCCATTTATTGAGTTTTGATGATGACAAACCAAATTAGTGCTATTTGGTACTAATGAATTTGCTTAAGATAAGTTTCAGGATAAGTACCATATTTGGAGGCCATTGCTTGCTATTGCAACAACTTCTAGGTTCATAAAGCTATGAAGGCATATTGCACATCAAGGAAGGATCACAGAAGAAGAAGGCTCTAGCAAGGATAGCATGGCTCAAAGACTTGAAGATTGCTCAAAAAGTCTTTAATTATTTTGTTTTAGTTTTATAGTTTGTTAAAGAATAGTGGATAGGTTTGAAACTCTATCACACACGTTTTTGTGTACATACTTAATCCAAAATAATTTCTTATAATTTATACAAAAATATTTTGCATACAAGATTTTACCTACAGATATATATTTATGTTTTATGCTAATCCCTGTTCAAAAGTATTTTTGTCAAAATCAAAATCCCTTTTAATTTTCTGTCCAAAACCTGATTTTTGACCTGAGCCAGTCGACCGGACAGTCGACCGGACCTATGACAGGTTTGGCCGGTCGACCGGCCCAGTCGACTGTAGTTCTGGGTGTACATGTATCAGTGTGCACGGTTTTGCGGTCGACCGCACAGTCGACCGACTGTAACTCAGTCTGCTTTCGGATAGATTGGGTCGACCGGGCGGTCGACCGCTAGCCTGCAACGGTCATAATTTTGAACGTACGGTCGACCGGTCAGTCGACCGAACTATCCGTTGAACAGTAACGGGCAGTTTTTAATGAGCTGTTTTATTCTGTCTTCTTGTGTTTAAAATTTGATTTAGGGATATATTTCAAATCTAATATGACTTAATTATCCTTAAGTTTGTATTATCCCTTAACCCTAGCCCTCTCCTATAAATAGGGGTGTTTGGGGAGAGATTGCTAACAACAATTTTTGCAAGAAAAATTCAAAAGTTTAAGGCTTTCAAAAGAGATTTATTTCTTGGCTTTTGTGCTGAAATTCTCTCTCATTTTCTGAAGTGGTTTTTGAAATACTCTCTGATTTAATTTTCTTTCTTCACTTACTGTTGCCCAAAGGCCTTCCACTCTAGTTTTGATGATGATTAACTCATGTAGTTATGTGTACTAATTATCTTGTGATTTTAGTTTCAGATTATTAATCAAGATATTAGTTGGTGTTTAGCTTCAACAAGATGATTTGGAAGCTTGCACATGTTGATTCAAGAGCCCAAGCGTCAAAGATCATACATTGCACTTGCTCGGTGAATCAAGAGTTTTTGGATCGAGCCGACTTGGAGATTGCGCTCTAGCTTGGAGATTGCGCTCTACAAGAAGACTTAGGTATCCATAGTTTTAGTTTGTGTTTAGAGCCTAATTGTAAAGATTAGAATAGTATGATAATGCTCAAGTTCACAACACACACACGTTTCATGTTTTGAATATTGGTTTTCGGTTTTTCGGTTTTAGGTTTAACCGATCTTGGTTTTCATGAATAGATAGATCAAAACAAGTTTACATGGTTATTGTATATTAGATTTGTTCTATATACATGCATGCTTCAAAGACTTAGACAAACTTAATTTGATATACCTATTCATGTGCTTTAGGTTTTGTGTTTTGACAAAACTTATTTTTGGAAATTAAAGACAAAAACTATGATATATATTTGTTTCATGTATACTGGATTTCTATCCATTTGCATCATGCCTTAATGTTGTTTAATATCATGTTTTTGTACTTGAAAGAGTTTTGGACAAAATGTATTTTCCATTCAAGAATCCAAGTTTTAGAAAATACATGGTTTGGTTTTTGGTAAAAATGAAAAGACATAAAAATGGTTTTAATTGCTTGATATTTGAGTCAAATCTTTTATCACATGTTTGTATATCAATGCAAATTGTCAAAACTATTTTTGGGATTTTTAGTAATTTATTAGAATTTATGGATTATTTTTACCTCAGTTTTCTGACCTGTTTTTTGCCTGCCAGGCTGGGTCGGTCGACCGCACCACGTAGCCGGTCGGCCGTCAGGGTCGACCGACGTGCACAAACCTGTGCATGTTTCTGACACAGTCACGGTCGACCGGGACGGTCGACCGGAGCAGAATAGTCTGCTCTCTGGATTTTTCGGTCGACCGGGGCGGTCGACCGGTAGTGCAAACGGTTCAAAATTTGACCGTTGCACGGTCGACCGGGCGGTCGACCGCAGGGTCATTTCTGGCTAAAATTCTGTCAACGGCTATTTTCTGAAAATTGCCTATAAATACCCCATTTAAGAGAGGTTTTCTCTAAGATTTTTTGTGCGAATTTTTGCTGATTCTCTGGTGTTTTCAAAGCAATCAAAAGAAGTTTTTGAGCTTGAATTGAACAATCCATTTGGTGTTTTCATTAGGGTTTGGAAAATCAAAGAAAGGATTTTTGGGAAAGAATTTTGATTGAACTATTCTATCTTGATTTCTTGATTTTTCCCAAGGATTTTCTTTGTGATTTCTGATTTCCATTCCTTTGGTTTTCTCCACACTTGAGCAAAAATCTACTATCTATATCTATAGGTTATTTGTGTGGAAGAAGAAGTTTGTTTGTGTTGTTGTTGTGACCACCAAGTTGTAACCCAATCTTTTCTTAGCTTTGTGCTTTGGTTGTATCCCTCTAGTTGAGAGGTGATCCTTGTATTGGTTGGTGATTGGGAGTTTATTGTATTGGTTTGAAAATTTGCCTCAAGGAGGAGGTTGTGATTGTTGGAGTTTGCCTCAAGGAAGAGGTTGTGTTGGTTGGCTTGGATTTGTGCCTCAGAGAAGAGGTTGTAAAGAAAGGAGTTGGGTACTACTTGTAAAGGGTCCTAGGTGGACGAGCTAGTGGAAATCCTTCGTGTGTCGAAGGCGGGGATGTAGAGCTGGGTGCTCGAACCTCGATAACATATCTTTGTGTTTGCGCTTGATCCATTGGCTCTCTCTCTACTCTCTCTTTACTTTGTGCCTTGCATTAATTTACATTGCTCATTCATATTTGCTTGGCTTGGTTGTGTGCATCACTTGTTGATAGCACTTGAGTGTAAATTGCAATTAAGTTTTTAAATCACGCATTTAGTTCATAGATTAGCATTGTCACCTATTCACCCCCCCTCTAGGTGACTTTTCAATTGATATCAGAGCTAGTGCTCCTGATATTTAAGTTTAACCACCTAGGAGTGATCTTGGTTTGCTAATCTTCACTTGCATTTTCATTTGCACTCATACTAGTTTGCACTCATGGCTAGCCCTCCTATGTTTGACCATTTTAGACTTGATACTTGGAAGGTGGACATGACTAGGCATTTAAAAACACTAGGTCATCTAGTTTATCAAGCCATCACTATAGAAACCCTCCCAAATAGTAGCAAGCATAAGAGGCCAATGCATTAGCACTTAGAGCACTTAGAGCATCTCTAAATGAATTTCTTTTACCCGTTTTTGATCACTATGATTCGGCTTTTGCAGTTTGGAGCATCTTGACGTCTCCCGAGCTTCCAAGGATAATTAACAAGATGAGGAGATCTAAAAGAGAAAAGTCCGAAGAGCAATGCCTCATGGTCCATGGGAAAAACTCCCTTGAGGTACAATCGGATTCTCATATTGATGATAGCTCTAGTTCCTATTGCCATGGTTGTTTTGAAGTTCAAACTTTAAATATGGAACTTACTCAAAAGCTTGAAAATTTGTTGGAAAAACATGATTTGTTGAAAGAGGATAAATTTGTGTTGAAAAATGAATTAAAGGATTTATGCTCTAATTTTGAATTGGTTTTGTAAGAGAAGGAAGAGATTGCAAGTGAATGTGACTCACTTAAATCTCAACTTGAACTTGCTTTAAAGGAAAATGAATTTTTGAAAAATAAAAATGATTGTGATGATGTTGTAAAGCACAATGAGATTTTATCTTCAAAATTAGATTTTACTTTTAAAGAAAATCTTACTTTGAAAAATGATATTGATTCAATTACTAGAGAATTGGATTTGGTTTTGATTAAAAATAAATCTTTGCAAAAAGAGATTGATGTTTGCCATGCTAATGTTGCTTCATGTTCTAGCACACCTATTGCATGCTCCACTCTATCTTCTAACATTGAAAATGATATACTTGTTTTGAAGAAAAGTGTTGATAGTTTGGGCTCCACCTTGAGCCATTGTGCCATGAATCACACTCGATTGGAAACCTTGGTTCGCAAGAAACAAGTTCCAACCTTACATGCACACCCATCTAGGCATACACATGCTTTTCATGATCACCACCATCATATGTATGCTCACGTGTACACATGTACACATTGTGGTCGAAAAGGCCACCTTGCTAGATTTTGTTTTGATCGTATTTATAATAAAAATTTAGCAACTAATTATGTTTGGGTGAGAAAGAAACTAACCCTCGTGGACCCACTAGAAAATGGGTACCAAAAACCACCTCTTTGACTTTTGATGTAGGTGGGAGCTCTCGCGTCACGTGAGGGTATTGGTGCCTTGAGGTGGATGCATTCTAAGCTAAAAGGAGAACCATTTGGATGCTTCACTCTCAAGGAGATTTGGTGGGAGGACCACCGTGTTTTGGAGAACTAGAGGTGCAACTTCATTGGTTTTGGTATCATCTCTAACTCCTAATTTTTTATTTGCATACTTTCCATGTTCATCTTTTATAGCATATCATGTTTTGTTGTTCATTATGCTTGTGCCTTGTTCATTAGATTAATGTTATACATGTTTAGTTCCTTGAGCACCCATGTTTCATATGGATCTATATTTAGTGTTCTCAATTTGTTTATACTAACATGTATGCCTTAGATCTATTGCACATGCATATGCATAATGATCATTTGGATGTTTACGATTCTATGATTTTTGTTTTAATAATTCATGTGTTGTTTAGAATGTTTATTGCCATGATTAGTAGAACATGTGGATTTGAATTATGATCAATTTTTGTCTATCATGACTTGTTTTATGATTCGTGATTTGAATATATGTTTAGAAGTTAGTTTTCATTAAAACTAGGATTCATACTCGTACATAGAATGGGCTACAAGTAAACCTTTATAATATTTGTGCTTGAATGCCTATTTGTATCCATTAGATGTGCTAGTATAGTCTAGTTTTGATGATTCGTACATTCTAACTTGTATTCCCCATTTTGGAAATGTTTTATGATATTGAGTTTTAACTTCATGTATATGTCTATCTTGTCTTAACTATTGATTATACATATACATCCTTGAGCCACGTGCCTTCATGCATATACCTTTGTGGACTCCTTTTGTTTGGGATATGTATGTATACTTTAGTTTGTACCTGACATACATATGCCTTGAAGGTTAAATCGTTTTGATGGGTTTCATGTTTTTGGAAGTTTCTTTTGGTAAAAGTAATTTAATTTATCATGTGTAAATGTTTTAAAGGAATTTCAATATTGAGCTTGATTGTCCATTTTCATGATAAGTGTGTTTCACATATATCCTATACACTCACCTTATTAGTTTTTCTCATGACCTTGTTTTCATGAGTATTAGATGGGCTTTATGGATTTGAGTGTTGATGATCATGTGATTTACATGTCCTTCATGAAATATATTTTGATTTATTGAAGAATTTCGTATTAGTTGATTCATATAACTAATTGTGATATTCTTCATGAGGTAGAGATTTTCAACAAACTATATTTCCAAATCTATTTTTGAAAACTCCTGCCATCAAAGGGTGGTTGGATGGGAGATCATGTTCATGTATGCCTTATAATGAAAATCATTTTTAAACTTGCACATGATTGGGTGGTAGTTGATATGAGATATACACTTGATCTTATTGTTGTTTCAATTGGTATCATTGAATTCTTTCAATTGGTATCAATCTTGACATCCTTTTGTATACTCATATATGTTTTGTTTATATATGTATGCTTACACTTCATATAGTATCAATTTCAATTGGTATCTATTTCTTTCATTCATATATAGATGATTTATTTGTGCTTCAAGATATCACAAATTTTGTTTATGATAAGCTTGATTTTTTTAATGACCATCATTTTCAATTGATTCAATTTTCAATTGGTATCTTTATACAAGCATTATCATTATCTTGCTTATGCTAAGCTTGAGCTTTAACATTACTTCAATTGACTTAGTTTTCAACTGGTATCTTATTTCTAGCTTAAGCATATGTTTAGTTGGTATTTCATAAAGGGGGAGAAAACTCACATTTCAATTTTTCAATTGATATTTAGTTTACCATTGGTTTTGTCTCCCACTCCCTAACTTTATGAGAAAAAAAATGATTTAAGAATGATTATTGATTTTTAATTGGTATCATATGCTTATAAAGATATATATCTTCAATTGGTATCAAGATGCATTTGTTCACTCAAATTGGTATCAATGTGTTTTTTTTTCAATTGGTATCATGTGTTTTATATGTTTTAATTTCTATTGGGATCATATTTGTTTCAATGCCCCTCTTACTTTCAAATTGGTAATTGGTATCATTTTTGGTTTCACCCCTTGAAGTAGTTGGTTTATTCTTTGTTTCATATATTTAGGGGGAGAAGAATTCATATCTATTTTGTTTTTACCCCTTTGTTGATGATTGACAAAAAGGGGGAGAAGATTTATTGGAGTTGATATGCATGAGTTTTCAGTTTTATGTTCATTTCATCTCCATTGGTATTGGTATCAAGAGCATTATGAGTTTTGTTTTTATTAGTATCAAGAGTTTTGTTTGGTAAGTTATTTGTTTTAATTGGAATCAATAGCATGTTTCATATGCATATTCATTTTATGTCAAGAACCCTGTTTATATGCATCTTATTGTTTGTTTATTCCTATGCATGAGTTAAGGGGGAGCTTCTTTGAAGCTTTACTTTAATCCATGCATATATAACTCCATGAGTTTTGTCATCATCAAAAAGGGGGAGATTGTTGGCCAAAGGCCTTCCACTCTAGTTTTGATGATGATTAACTCATGTAATTATGTGTACTAATTATCTTGTGATTTTAGTTTCAGATTATTAATCAAGATATTAGTTGGTGTTTAGCTTCAACAAGATGATTTGGAAGCTTGCACATGTTGATTCAAGAGCCAAGCGTCAAAGATCATACATTGCACTTGCTCGGTGAATCAAGAGTTTTTGGATCGAGCCGACTTGGAGATTGCGCTCTAGCTTGGAGATTGCGCTCTACAAGAAGACTTAGGTATCCATAGTTTTAGTTTGTGTTTAGAGCCTAATTGTAAAGATTAGAATAGTATGATAATGCTCAAGTTCACAACACACACGTTTCATGTTTTGAATATTGGTTTTCGGTTTTTCGGTTTTAGGTTTAACCGATCTTGGTTTTCATGAATAGATAGATCAAAACAAGTTTACATGGTTTATTGTATATTAGATTTGTTCTATATACATGCATGCTTCAAAGACTTAGACAAACTTAATTTGATATACCTATTCATGTGCTTTAGGTTTTGTGTTTTGACAAAACTTATTTTTGGAAATTAAAGACAAAAACTATGATATATATTTGTTTCATGTATACTGGATTTCTATCCATTTGCATCATGCCTTAATGTTGTTTAATATCATGTTTTTGTACTTGAAAGAGTTTTGGACAAAATGTATTTTCCATTCAAGAATCCAAGTTTTAGAAAATACATGGTTTGGTTTTTGGTAAAAATGAAAAGACATAAAAATGGTTTTAATTGCTTGATATTTGAGTCAAATCTTTTATCACATGTTTGTATATCAATGCAAATTGTCAAAACTATTTTTGGGGATTTTTAGTAATTTATTAGAATTTATTGGATTATTTTTACCTCAGTTTTCTGACCTGTTTTTTGCCTGCCAGGCTGGGTCGGTCGACCGAAACGGTCGACCGCACCACGTAGCCGGTCGGCCGTCAGGGTCGACCGACGTGCACAAACCTGTGCACGTTTCTGACACAGTCAGCGGTCGACCGGGACGGTCGACCGGAGCAGAATAGTCTGCTCTCTGGATTTTTCGGTCGACCGGGGCGGTCGACCGGTAGTGCAAACGGTTCAAAATTTGACCGTTGCACGGTCGACCGGGTGGTCGACCGCAGAGTCATTTCTGGCTAAAATTCTGTCAACGGCTATTTTCTGAAAATTGCCTATAAATACCCCATTTAAGAGAGGTTTTCTCTAAGATTTTTTTGTGCGAATTTTTGCTGATTCTCTGGTGTTTTCAAAGCAATCAAAAGAAGTTTTTGAGCTTGAATTGAACAATCCATTTGGTGTTTTCATTAGGGTTTGGAAAATCAAAGAAAGGGTTTTGGGAAAGAATTTTGATTGAACTATTCTATCTTGATTTCTTGATTTTTCCCAAGGATTTTCTTTGTGATTTCTGATTTCCATTCCTTTGGTTTTCTCCACACTTGAGCAAAAATCTACTATCTATATCTATAGGTTATTTGTGTGGAAGAAGAAGTTGTTTGTGGTTGTTGTTGTGACCACCAAGTTGTAACCCAATCTTTTCTTAGCTTTGTGCTTTGGGTTGTATCCCTCTAGTTGAGAGGTGATCCTTGTATTGGTTGGTGATTGGGAGTTTATTGTATTGGTTTGAAAATTTGCCTCAAGGAGGAGGTTGTGATTGTTGGAGTTTGCCTCAAGGAAGAGGTTGTGTTGGTTGGCTTGGATTTGTGCCTCAGAGAAGAGGTTGTAAAGAGAGGAGTTGGGTACTACTTGTAAAGGGTCCTAGGTGGACGAGCTAGTGGAAATCCTTCGTGTGTCGAAGGCGGGGATGTAGAGCTGGGTGCTCGAACCTCGATAACATATCTTTGTGTTTGCGCTTGATCCATTGGCTCTCTCTCTACTCTCTCTTTACTTTGTGCCTTGCATTAATTTACATTGCTCATTCATATTTGCTTGGCTTGGTTGTGTGCATCACTTGTTGATAGCACTTGAGTGTAAATTGCAATTAAGTTTTTAAATCACGCATTTAGTTCATAGATTAGCATTGTCACCTATTCACCCCCCCCTCTAGGTGACTTTTGACTTACAACAAGAGCTTCATTCCTACTCATTGTTCTCTAAGGACCTTTTGTAAGGGAAGAGACATTTGAAAGAGAGAGTTTGTGGTCTTTTGACTACTCAGAAATAGCTTGTAATCGAGATTGTGGAGTTGGGTACTCCGGTGTAATTGTGATTTCTTTGTGATAGTGGAAGTAGCTAGAATCCTTCTGGGAAGGCGGGGAGTAGAGCTGGGTGCTCGAACCTCGATAACATATCCTTGTGTTTGCGATTGGTTTACATTCTTGCACTCCTTTACATTACTTTACTTGCTTATCATCATCATTGCTATATTTGCTTGCTTTCATTCATCTTGTGTGGTGATTGTTACATCTTAATTTTTAATTTGTTCATTGATTAGCATTATCACCTATTCACCCCTCCTCTAGGTGATTTTCAATTGGTATCAGAGCTTGGACTCTAGGTTTTGGCTTAACATCCATAGAGAGATCCTTAAAATTTGCTAATCAACATTTTCATTCATACATTCATACACTAGTAAACATGACCGATAACATTAAAACCCCTCATAAATTTGATGGACTTAATTTTCCTATTTGGAAGGTTAGGATGACTATATTTTTGCAATCTTTGGGTAGCTTAGTGGCCAAGTCCTTGACAAACCCTATGTAGCACCCGATGGTGATGAGAGCACTTGGACCGACTTCAACTTTAGAGAATATGAGGCTAACTCCAAGGCCCAAAACTCCTATTAACCGCCTGAATGAGGATGACCTTACACGGGTAATTCATTGCCAATCCGCCTATGAGATTTGGCAACACTTATTGGTCACACACGAAGGGACTTCACAAGTCAAGAGAGCTAAGATAGATCTCTTGAGGTCCCAATATGAGTCATTTAAAATGATTGATGATGAGTCTATTGATAGTATGATTACAAGGTTTACTAAAATCACTAATGGTCTTTCTTCCTTAGGTGATGACATCTCCAACGATCAAAAGGTGCGGAAAGTGATTCGGGCTCTTCCGTCTTCATGGGAGATAAAGGCCACCACCTTAAAAGAATTGAATGACAAGGACGAGATGGACCTCATTAGTCTCATTGGGAACCTAAAGACCCATGAGATGGAGAAGAAGGCAAGAGAAGAGGCCACTACTTCAAAGAAGAAATCCATAACCTTCAAGACTTCATCCACCAATGATGACGATAAAGAAGACGAAGAAGAAGATGAGGAGCTAACTCTACTTGTGCGGAACGTCAAGAGGTTGTACCGAAAAAACAAGCTCAACTTTCGGAGAAAATTTGAAGGCAAAGAGGAGAGAAGGATCATTTGCTACAATTGCCGCAAACCCGGACATATCATGGCGGATTGCCCGGAGTTTAAGAAGAAGATGACTTCCTCCTTCAAGCCAAAGAAGCCGGAGGAAAAGAAAGCATACAAGGCAACGTGGGATTCGGAAAGCGAGTCCGAAGAAGAGGTGGATACGGCGAACATGTGTTTCATGGCAAACACTCCTAAGGTAACCCCTCAATCTCATGATGATGAAGATGATGAACTAAGTAAGGAAGTTCTTGTACATGCCTTTATTGAACTTTCTGAAACTTATGACAATAAAAGATTGAATGTTTTAAATTACAAAAAGAAGTTGCTTTTCTTAAAAATCAACTTGCTATAGTTTCTAAAGAAAAAGATGATCTTTCTTCTAATCTCATTTCTATTCAAGAAGAATTTAGTGCCTACAAGATTCCTTGTAAGGCAAAATCTCCTATGATTGATAAAAATGAAATTTCTTCTTTAAATCTAAAATAAATGATTTTGAAAAAGTTTTAAATGATTGTGCTTTTAACACAAAGAAACTTGAGAACATGTTTCTAAAAAGCACACCTCACATGTTAAGTCTACTCATGCTCACACTACACATGCTAAATCTTTTCATGCTCACAACTCTCATGCTCACAAATCACACACTCATTATACTTTCAAATATGGTAGAGTATATAGATGCACATATGTGGTAAGAATGGACATTTAGCTAAATTTTATTATGATCAAGTTAATAGATCAAATAATCTTGTTTGGGTAATGAAACTAACCCCTAGGACCCAAGAAAATGTGGGTACCAAAATCAAGTCCTAAATTATTTGATGTAGGTACACACCAAGGCTCCAAGACGTAGGGAGCGGTGGTACCTTGATAGTGGTTGTTCAAGACATATGACGTGGGATATCAACAACTTTACAACCCTATCAAGGTACATGGAAGGTGGCTCCGTCACCTTCGGGGATGACTCCAAAGGAACTATCATCGGTATAGGTAACATTCAAATTGGTGCATCTCCTATTATAGAGAATGTTGTTTTAGTAGATGGTTTAAAACATAATTTGCTTAGCATTAGTCAACTTTGTGACCGTGGACTTAAAGTTGTTTTTGATGATTCTTCTTGCAAGATTTTTGATGTTAAATCCGATGTTTGTATTCTTACCGGTTTTCGTGACAATAATGTTTATATCATTGACATGCTTAATTTAGATTGTTCTACTAAATGCTGAATGCTTTTGATGAAAATTCTTGGCTTTGGCATAGAAGATTAGGACATGCATCTTTTGACCATCTTGCTAGAATTAATTCTAAGGATTTAGTAAAGGGTATACCTTGCTTGAAGTTTGAGAAAGACCGCATTTGTAGTGCGTGCCAACTTGGGAAACAAACCAAGTCTTCCTTCAAACCAATTAAGGATATCATGACTACTAGGCCCTTAGAACTAATTCATATGGATCTTTTTGGACCAACACAAACTAAAAGTTTAAATGGTAGTAGATTTGCATTTGTTTTAGTTGATGATTTTTCCCGTTTCACTTGGGTTTTCTTCTTGCAAAGTAAAGATCAAACATTTTCATATTTCAAAATCTTTCGAAAAAGGGTTGAAAAAGAAAAAGGTTTTTCGATTTTGAGAATAAGGAGTGATAGAGGTGGTGAGTTTGTTAACCAACTCTTCATGACTTATTGTGATGAAAAGGGAATCAAGCATGAAATGTCTTGTCCTAGGACTCCATAACAAAATGGAGTAGTAGAAAGGAAAAATAGAACACTTCAAGAGATGGCTAGGACAATGATAAGTGAATATGACCTCCCTCAATATTTATGGGCCGAGGCCGTAAACACCGCATGCTATATTTCAAATCGTATTATGTGTGTAAGAATTCTTCCAAAACATCTTTTGAAATGTATCATTCTAGAAAACCTAATGTTGTATATTTTAAAGTTTTTGGATGCAAGTGTTTTGTTTTAAATACTAAGGAGAATTTGGGTAAATTTGATGCGAAGGCTTATGAAGCTATCTTTGTTGGATATTCTTTTACTAGCAAAGCATATAGAGTTTTTAATAGATCTTCACTTACTATTGAAGAAACCATGCATGTTAAGTTTGAAGAATCTAATGTGGTTGTTGAGAATGTTGTAGAGATTGAACCATTAGGTGAAGACATGGAGAGACTATCCTTGAAGGACTCACCCGCTCAAGAAGAAAAGTAAGAATCAATTGGTGATGTTCAAGAGGATAAAAAGGAAAGCTCTCAACCGCTTCCTAAAGCTTGGAGATACGCTACAAATCATCCTAAGGAGCTCATCTTGGGTGATGCATCTAAAGGAGTCACAACACGCTCCAAACTCCATGACCTATGTGGTAACTTTGCTTTCATTTCTCATTTTGAACCCAAAGGCATTCTCGAAGCCGAGACGGACCCATATTGGTTGCTTGCCATGCAAGAGGAACTCAATCAATTTGAGCGCAACCAAGTTTGGCACCTTGTTCCTAAGCCCCACGATAGACCAATAATTGGTACTAAGTGGATCTTTAGAAACAAGATGGATGAGTCCGGAAATGTCATTAGGAATAAAGCTAGGTTAGTGGCCCAAGGTTACACTCAAGTTGAAGGAATTGACTTTGAGGAGACCTTTGCACCCGTAGCACGGCTTGAAGCCATACGGATGACACTAGCTTTTGCATCTTTCAAAAATTTTAAACTTTTTAAAATGGATGTGAAAAGTGCATTTTTGAATGGTTTTATAAATGAAGAAGTTTATGTTCTCAACCTCCCGGTTTTGTTGATCATGTTCATCCCGATTTTGTTTTCAAACTTGATAAATCTTTATATGGATTGAAACAAGCTCCTAGAGCTTGGTATGAAAGGCTTTCTAGTTTTCTAATTTCAAATGATTTTGTTAAAGGCAAAGTAGACACAACTCTATTTACTAAGCATGTTGATAATGATATATTAATTGTGCAAATTTATATAGATGATATAATTTTTGGTTCTACTAATGAGCTTTTATGCAAGGATTTTGAAAAAGTCATGCAACTTGAATTTAAAATGTCTTCAATGGGTGAGCTCAATTTCTTCCTTGGACTCCAAATCAAGCAATTGCAAACGGGACGTCATAAGTCAAGCCAAGTATGCAAAGGAACTCGTAAAGAAGTTTGGACTTGAAGGCTCAAAGACTTGCAACACTCCCATGGCAACTACAACCAAGCTTGATAAAGATGACCAAGGTAAAAAATGTTGATATTAAATTATATAGAAGCATGATAGGAAGTCTTTTATATTAACAGCAAGTAGGCCGGATATCATATTTAGTGTGTGTCTTTGTGCTAGATTTCAATCGTGTCCTAAAGAGTCCCATCTAATTGCGGTAAAACGCATTATTCGTTATATTAAGGGCACTATTGGGATGGGGCTATGGTATCCGAAAACCGGAGATTTCTCAATGATGAGTTATTCAGATGCCGACTATGCGGGTTGTAGAGTAGATAGAAAGAGTACTAGTGGGACATGTCAATTTCTTGGTAATTGTCTTGTTTCATGGTCCTCTAGGAAACAAAATTCCGTAGCACTCTCAACCGCCGAGGCGGAGTATGTTGCCGCGGGGGCTTGTTGTGCACAAGTCCTTTGGATGAAACATACTCTCCTTGATTTTGATTTGCATTTTGATCATATAAAAATATTTTGTGATAATACTAGTACTATACACATAACTAAGAATGCAAATCAACATAGTAAGACCAAGCACATTGAGATTAGATATCACTTTCTTAGAGATCATTTTGAGAAAGGAGATATAGATATTGATTATGTTTCCACGGATTTGCAACTAGCCGATATTTCACTAAACCTCTTGATTTTGCTAGATTTTCGTTTATTTGTGGAGAACTTAATGTTTGTATTATTGATTAAACATGTGATTCCTAACCCTTTTTGATGTATGACAAAAAGGGGGAGAATAAGTTATGCATGATAAAAAAAATTTATATGGTCTTGGTTCCATATGAGTTTATATAACTTGTTTTGTTTTCATGCGTTTTGAGAATTCTTGTGTTTTGTTAGTATCAAGAAAATAACATGTGATTTTTCATTATTGTTTCAATTGGTTTAAATTGATATCAAGAGCATATAAGTTTTTATGTTTTCAATGAATTCTTGTGTTTTGAGTTTAAATGTTTTCTTATATAGCATAATTTGAGGGGGAGTTTTCTTCTCTCCTATATTTTTATCTTGTAGCCTATTTGTTTTGTCATCATCAAAAAGGGGGAGATTGTTGGCCCAAAAGGTTACACTCTCCATTTATTGAGTTTTGATGATGACAAACCAAATTAGTGCTATTTGGTACTAATGAATTTGCTTAAGATAAGTTTCAGGATAAGTACCATATTTAGAGGCCATTGCTTGCTATTGCAACAACTTCTAGGTTCATAAAGCTATGAAGGCATATTGCACATCAAGGAAGGATCACAGAAGAAGAAGGCTCTAGCAAGGATAGCATGGCTCAAAGACTTGAAGATTGCTCAAGAAGTCTTAATTATTTTGTTTTTAGTTTTATAGTTTGTTAAAGAATAGTGGATAGGTTTGAAGCTCTATCACACACGTTTTTGCGCACATACTTAATCCAAAATAATTCTTATAATTTATACAAAAATATTTTGCATACAAGATTTTGCCTACAGATATATATTTATGTTTATGCTAATCCCTGTTCAAAAGTATTTTGTCAAAATCAAAATCCTTTTAATTTTCTGTCCAAAACCTGGTTTTTGACCTGAGCCAGTCGACCGGACAGTCGACCGGACCTATGACAGGTTTGGCCGGTCGACCGGCCCAGTCGACTGTAGTTCTGGGTGTACATGTATCAGTGTGCACGTTTTTGCGGTCGACCGCACAGTCGACCGACTGTAACTCAGTCTGCTCTTGGATAGATTGGGGTCGACCGGGCGGTCGACCGCTGGCCTGCAACGGTCATAATTTTGAACGTACGGTCGACCGGCCAGTCGACCGAACTATCCGTTGAACAGTAACGGGCAGTTTTTAATGAGCTGTTTTATTCTGTCTTCTTGTGTTTTAAATTTGATTTAGGGATATATTTCAAATCTAATATGACTCAATTATCCTTAAGTTTGTATTATCCCTTAACCCTAGCCCTCTCCTATAAATAGGGGTGTTTGGGGAGAGATTGCTAACAACAATTTTTGCAAGAAAAATTCAAAAGTTTAAGGCTTTCAAAGAGATTTGTTTCTTGGCTTTTGTGCTGAAATTCTCTCTCATTTTCTGAAGTGGTTTTTTAAATACTCTCTGATTTAATTTTCTTTCTTCACTTACAACAAGAGCTTCATTCCTACTCATTATTCTCTAAGGACTTTTGTAAGGGAAGAGACATTTGAAAGAGAGAGTTTGTGGTCTTTTGACTACTCAGAAATAGCTTGTAATCGAGATTGTGGAGTTGGGTACTCCGGTGTAATTGTGATTTCTTTGTGATAGTGGAAGTAGCTAGAATCCTTCTGGGGAAGGCGGGGAGTAGAGCTGGGTGCTCGAACCTCGATAACATATCCTTGTGTTTGCGATTGGTTTACATTCTTGCACTCCTTTACATTACTTTACTTGCTTATCATCATCATTGCTATATTTGCTTGCTTTCATTCATCTTGTGTGGTGATTGTTACATCTTAATTTTTAATTTGTTCATTGATTAGCATTATCACCTATTCACCCCCCTCTAGGTGATTTTCAATATGTATACTTCTTGTGTTGACAAATCATACATATACCTTGAAATGAAATTTGTTTTAATGAAAATTTAGGTATTCATGTTTTCATGTATTTATGTTTAAACTTCATGTATATGTCTATCTTGTCCAAACTATTAGATATACATGTATATCCTTTTTAGCCACGTGCCTTCATGCATATATCTTTGTGGACTCTTTATGTTTGGATATGTATGTATACTTAGTTTGTATAGGACATACATATGCCTTGAAGTATAAACCTTTTTTTTAATGAAGATTTAGTTTTTCATGTTTTCATGTTTAAAGGAATTTAATCGAGCTTAATGCAAATTTTCATGATAATGATCTTCACATTTTATTTGTACATTCACATTTCTTGTTTGCTCATGTATTGTTTTCATGAGTCATATTTATGCTTCATTGACTTGAGTGTTGGATATCATGTGGATTTCTTGTCTCATGAAAAATAATTTTGTTTTATTCCTTACTTGAAGGATTTCGTACTAGTTAACAAAACTTTTCATTTTAACTAGTTCGTATTCTTCATTTTGGTAGAGTTTTTTTATACATACTTCAATTTTCAAATCTATTTTTGAAAACCCCTACCTTCCAAGGGCGGTTGGATGGGAGTCCATGCTCATGTATGCTTTATAGTGAAAATCATTTTAAACTTGAATATGATTGGGAGGATAGGAATTATGAGATATACATTTGAGCTTATTGTTGTTTCAATTGGTATCATTGGATTCTTTCAATTGGTATCGATTTTGACTTTATTGTATACCCATATATTTTCGTATATGTATGCTTGCTTTTCAAAGAATATCAATTTCAATTGGTATCTATTTTTCATACATATATATATGTTTGTGTTTATGCTAAGCTTGAGTTTCAATTTTGTTTCAATTGATTAGTTTTCAATTGGTATCCTTAAACAAGCTTATGCATGTTTTTTAGTTGGTTTTTCATAAAGGGGAGAAAACTCATATTTTAGTTTTCAATTGGTATTTTGTTCCCTTACTTTATAATAGAAAATAATAATTTCAATGATATCATATGTTTAAAATGAACAATTATTTCAATTGGTATCAAGATGTTGTTTTCATTTTTTTTAATTGGTATCAAGAGGCACTTCATTGACATATTTTTAATCGGTATCATGTTTAATGTCACCCCTTATTGACTTTGTTTTGTTTTAGACAAAAAGGGGGAGGACATTGTTTTTATTATTTTGACCCTTTTGTTGATTCATTGTTTCGAACAAAATGGAAAAAAAATTTATTGTTTTGGTTTGTACCCCTTTGTTGATGATTGACAAAAGGGGGAGAATTATTTGAGAGTTTTATATGCATATTTAATGTTTTGCATATATTAAGTTTAATTGGTATCTAGAGCATGATGTTTTATTTTTGAAAATTTCATTGGTATCAAGAGTATTTTCTTGTTTATGCATATCTATGCATGTTTCATGTTTCATATTCATTGCATATTTATGTTTATTTGTTTATGCATGAGTTAAGGGGAGCTTCTTTGAAGCTTAACTTTAATCCATGCATATATAACTTCATGAGTTTTGTCATCATCAAAAAGAGGGAGATTGTGGCCCGGAGGCTTTCCTCTCTAGTTTTGATGATGATTAACTCATGTAGTTATGTTTACTAATAATCTTGTAATTTTAGTTTCAGATTATTAAACAAGATATTAGTTGGTGATTGCTTCAAAAAGAGGAGTTTGGAAGCCTTCACTTGGTGATTCCCGAGCCCGAGCGTCAAGATCATTCATAGCCATGCTCGTTGGATCACGGAGTTTGGACTGAGTCGACTTGAAGATAGAAGATCGTCAAGAAGACTTAGGTATTCTAGTTTTAGTTTAGTGTGTTTAGATCCATTTGTAAAGATAAGAATAGTTGATATGCTCAAGTGCACAACACACACAAGTTTTATGTTTTGGAATTAGTTTTCATGAATAGTTGATCAAAACAAGTTTTAAATGGTTTTTATGTATATTAGATGTGTTCAATATACATACATGCTTCATATCTTAAATAAACTTATTTTGACTTTCCTATTCATGTATTGAAAAATCAAGGTTTGATAAAATACAAGATTTGGTTTTTGATAAAATTTGCAAGACACAAAAAAAGTTCAAATGGTTGATATTTGTCTTGAAATTTTTATCACAAGTTTGTATTTCAATACAAAATGTTAAAACTATTTTTGGGGATTTTTAGAAGAGATAAAAGAATTTTTAAATTATTTTTAACCCCAGTTTCTGACCCAGAACTGTGCTGACAGGCCAGGTCGGTCGACTGCAAGATCGACCGAGCCAGGATCCGGTCGACCGGGCGATCGACCGACGTGCACAGACCTGTGCACGTCTGCTGGCACAGTGGGACGGTCGACCGGTCGGTCGACCGGACCAGAGAGCTCTGCTCTCTGTATCTAGGCGGTCGACCGAGCGGTCGACCGGTTTGCCCAACGGTCATATTTGTTGGCCCAAAGGCCATTATCCCAGTTATTTTGATGATAACAAAACATATTTAGTTATGTATTTAACATTTGTGTTTCAGAATTTTTCAGGTTATTTAACAGGTTGTTTTTGACGGCTCCGCTAAAAGACTCACACATTTGGAGTTCGCCGCAAAAATGAAGATTCCCAAGCTATGCACAACTAGGATGCTTTGGGATCAAGATGATGATATGAAGATCAAAACAAGACCAAGACAACAAAGAAAAACAAGAGTTGTATTTTTACTTTTATTTTAGATATTTTGTCAAAGCTAGATATTAGAAGTAGAGCTATGGGATTATCACACACACACACCTCTTAGCTAGGTTCATGGCTTCAAAAAGATTTTCAAATTCCATTTTCTAACTTAGATCTAAAGAGAACATATTTTGGAAATATGATTTTCAGAAAAAAAACAATAGTTTTGGAAAAACAATTTTTATGGAAAAACAAGTTTCTATCAAAAGGATTTTTATCAAACTATTTTAACATGATAGAAGTATGACACATGCTCATACTCTATGTTTTTACAAGTTCCAAAAATCTTACCCAAGACCCAAATCCAAAAACCCAAGATTTTCTGGTTCTGGAAGTTCTGTTTTTCAGAACTCACAGTGAACGGTCGACCGGTCCGGTCGACCGATGTGCACAATACTGTGCACGTCTATATCAATCGACCGACCCGGTCGACCGATGTTCACTTGCTTTCACAGGAGTTTTCGGTCGACCGTCCCGGTCGACCGATGAACCCCAACGGTCACATTTTTGACCGTTGGCGGTCGACCGACCCGGTCGACCGGACTCTGTCAAAAGTTCTGACAGATCCAACAGCTATTTTTTCTGACTGTTTTCTCTTTTGGGATTTGGTATCAACGAATTTGTGAGGCTGTTTTTGACCCCTATAAATAGAGGGTCACCTCATATTGATGAGACAACAATTGCAAAACAATTTTAGAGCCATCAAGAATATTTTACAAGAGATTTCTAAAGATTTCCAAGCTCTTCTTTTTAGACAAGATTTTCTCTCAAAAGCCAAAATTCCAATCACCCATCTTGAAGCCTACATCTCTACTTCTCTCTAGTTTAGCACTACACAATCCCATATATCTACATCTACATATTTGGTTCTAGGATTGTGCTTAGTGAGCTTTTGTAAAGTGATCAAGTGTTGATCACTCTTTTCTTACTTGAGTGAAGTTGTAGAGGCATCGGCCTCAAGGCGAGCTAGTGTGCTCAAGGTGGTGTTGCGGCATCACGAGAGACGGACAAGTGTGTCCTTGTATTGTTGATCCAGTGGGATCCTCAATAGTGGAAATCCTTCAAGTGTGAAGGCGGGGACGTAGAGCGTGGCTCGAACCTCGGAAACAACTCCTTGTGTTTGCGTTTGATCAAATCTCTCTAAACTCTATCTCTTTATTACTTGCACTTTTATATTGTCTATTACTTGCAAGAATTTGTGTATTGTGCTAATTGTTTAGTTAATTTTTAAATTCCGCATTATTGCCATAATTCATATAGCCATCACCTATTCACCCCCCCTCTAGGTGATTTCAATTGGTATCAGAGCCTAACCCTACAACTTAGGTCTAACAACCTTAGGGAGATCCATATTTGGCTATATACATTTGTGTTGCATTTACATTTGCTTGTGCATTCATGGCATCCATGGACTTTTCTAGCATTAAATCCCCACCCAAGTTTGATGGTTTAAACTTCCCCATTTGGAAGGTGAAAATGAATCTCTTCCTTAAATCCCTAGGAGTTAGGGTAGCTAGGGTTATAACCAAAGATTTTATTGAACCCACTAGTGATGAGAGCACATGGTCCGAGGATACTTCCAAAGACTATGAGGCTAATGCTAGGGCACAATATGCATTGACCCAAGCATTAAATGAAGATGACCTTGCACGCATAATAAATTGTAAATCCGCATTTGAGGTTTGGAACATACTCATTGTGACTCATGAGGGAACGTCTCAAGTCAAGAAAGCCAAAGTTGACTTGCTACGTTCTCAATATGAGAACTTTTACATGTTTGATAATGAGAGCATTGATGACATGCTCACCCGTTTTACAAAAATAACTAATGCTCTTTCTTCCTTAGGCGACAAGATTGATAATGATCAAAAGATAAGGAAGGTGATTAGAGCTCTTCCCAAAGCTTGGGAAGTCAAGGCGACCACACTCAAGGAGCTTAATGACAAAGAGGAGATGGACTTCTCCGGCTTCATCGGAAATCTCAAGACGCATGAGATGGAGATGAAAGTTAGAGAAGAAAGGGAGGCACCAAAGAAGAAGACCATTGCCTTCAAAGCCACTCCTACATACACGAAGAGGATGACTCATCGGAAGATTGCGATGAGGATTTCGCCATGCTCATCCGGAAGGTGGGCAAGATGTTTTACAAGAAGGGACGGCAAAGTAACTTCCGAAGAGGGAAGCCTCAAGGAAGGTACGAGAAGAAAAGAGATGAACCCGGTCCTTGCTTTCATTGCAAGAAGATCGGTCACCTAATTGCCGATTGCCCCGCTCTACAAGCAACCACATCCAAGAATGGGCAAAGAAAGAAGAAAGCCTTGGCCGCAACATGGGATGATTCGGAGTCGGAATCCGAAGAGGAGCACGACGCCGCCACATGTGCTTCATGGCACAAGGAGACGACGCTTCTAAGGTAACATTTGATAACACTCTTGATGATGATGACCTCACTATGGATGAACTAGCACATTTCTTTGAGGAATTACAACATAGATATGAGATTTCGCAATCTCATAATAAAAAGTTAAAAAGGGAAAATGAGTCTTTGAGAGATAAGATTAATATTATTGAAAAAGAGAAAAATGAGTTATCTAGTTCTTTTGAAAAATTGAAAAATGATTTTGATAAGTATAAGGTAGCTAATAAAGGAAAAACCCCATGATTTCTAGTGATAAAAATGTTTTCGTTGAAATTCAAAAACGTGTTGATTCTTTAGATAAAACTTTAAAGAAATGTGCATTTGACTTTAACAAGCTTGCATCTAAATTTCCTAAGGGAGTAGCTCAAGGGAAACATGTTCATCATAAACACTCCACACATAGACATGCACACACACATAACCATGCTTTTATGTACAATAGTGGTAGAATTTACATTTGCACACATTGTGGCCGCAAAGGCCATTTAGAAAAATTTTGCTATGCTAAGAACAATGTTAAGAATAAATTTGTTTGGGTTCGCCCCGGATCTAACCCCAAAGGACCCACTAAGATTTGGGTACCAAAAGAGCCACCAAATTTAAATGATACAGGTATAGGTGGATCTACACCCTCCAAGACTTAGGAGGAGGTGGTGCCCGGGTGGTTGATGCATCGGAGCTTAAAGAACAAATCATGCATGCATCGCTATCATGGAGGCACCTAATTTTGGAGATTGCCCGTAAATTGGTAACATCTCCATTTAAGAGTTTAATTTTGTATATACAATTGTTATAGGATTGCTAGTTTAATTTTATGCCTCATTGATACATGATTAGTATAAACTTGCAACTCTATCATGATTGTATATGCCATGTTAAGTTTTTGATTTTTAGTCATGTATACATATGTATAGAATTGATAGTTTACTTTTGTAATCTATTGATATATGCTTGTATAGAACTATTTTTCTATCATGATTGTATATGTGTCTTGTGTTAACTTCTATATTTTTTTTGTTTCATGCCTTGTTTAATGTATATCCACATGTATAGGTTATTATTTGTGATTATATACTTGTATACATATACACATTATTTTCATAAATAAAAATAAACATTTGTAAAATTTCCTATTTAAACAAACACCTTAAAGATGGCAATTGCGCACCTCAACTCATTCAAGAGGAATCAAGAGGATGAAGTTCAGACCCCGTCACTGGGTATTCGGCTTCAACATCTTTAAAATCTTTGTTTAAATATGAAAAATAAAATTTAGAAGGGATTGCATGAATTTTGATGTTGTAATAACTTAATGAAGATTTAAAACCTGTTGGTGTATTCCTATATTTTTTATATATCACACCTATTTTGATTACAAATTATTTTAAATTTTTTTTTGGGCTGATAACAGATTTCAGGCAAAGCCGGTCGACCGACCTATATAACCCCGGTCGACCGACTCTGCCTGAGAAGAAATTTTTTATTTCTTTTCTGTTATCGGTCGACCGACTATATGTCCCGGTCGACCGATCTTGCCTGCAGAGCTCTCGGGTTAAATCGGTCGACCGACCCGGTCGACCGCTCTATAGTTACAGAGCTCTCGGGTTGTTTCGGTCGACCGACCCGGTCGACCGATCGTCGTATTTTGCCCTATAACTGTCGTTTTCTCTTCATTTTTTCTCTCTCTCTCTCTCACACTTCTCTCAGCGAACCGAGACACCCATCCTTTCTCCAAAAATTTATTTCTCTCCAAACTCTCAACCAAATCCAAATCAATTAAAAATCCATCTCAATTTCCTCATTCTCCTTCCAGATCTTCGATTTCAGGATCATCCAACCACCAGATTCGGAGAATTTCAAGATTTTCAGTCTAGGTTTTGGTTTTTCTCTGTTAAGGTAAAAATCCAATTTTTACTCTAAATTTCCATTTCTTGCTTAGGAATCTATTATCTATTGTCATCAATCTAAGTTTCTAAGCATCTAGATCGTGCCCTAAACTTGATTACACCTAAAAATCAAATTTTTATTCATCATGCCAAAGAGATCTCGTACTGAGAAGGGAAAGGAAGCTGCACAACCTTCCTCCCAAGCTCCTAGACCATTCGCCCCTTTATAAATGATCTTGCAGCTGATAGATACTCCCATCTCTCCACTAGAAATATCAACTCAGGGAGATTTGTAGCTATTCAGGATTTTGAACATCTAGGTATCCCTCAAATCTTGCAAAACAATAACCTAGTTGAGTTCTTGTCCATCAAGGAACAAGTCTACACCTCCCTTGTTCCTTACTTTTATGCCAATTTTGAATTCGATGGAAATCGGATCACATCTAGGGTTTTAGGTAGAAACATCGACATTTCTATAGGTCGATTTGCTAGGATTCTGCATCTCTCCACTGGTGGAGCAGATGTGTATTCTCATGATTTGCATGACTTTGAATTCCCGGACGGTGAGTCTGCGCTCACCGCCTCTACCTTGATCCACGGGGATGACAACCCCGGTCTAGTAAGGAATGAGGTTGTGAGTAGATACACTCTCACTGCTCAGGTCCTTGCTAAGATTATTTTCTTCAACATTGTCCCCAAACATGGTGAGTATAGCCATGCTAGGGGTTGTGTCCCTTTGATTATCTTTTGCCTGCTTAAAGGGATTAAGGTAAACTTTCCTAGAGTTATTGCGTCTCATATGGGCTCTAATCAGAGCCGTACTGCGGGTAGAAGCTTGCCCTACGGCATGCTTATCACCCATCTTCTTAGGGCCCTTGACTTTGATCTCTCCGCTGAAACTCCTTCCAATCCCCTGACCCACATCAATGGAGTTGTCCTGAAGATGATGGAAGCTCAGCTGCGTAGACACGCTCCTGTGCAACCACATCTTCCTCCTGCTGGTCCTGGCTCATCTTCAGCACCAGGATCTTCTTCTTCTGCAGCACCTGCATTTCCTCCTGAGTTTCTTGCTCTTGTCTCTTCGGAGGTCCGCTCTCAGCTCGAGGCACATCAGGCCTTGGCCGAGCAGCGCGACGTAGCCATTCGTGCAGAGTTAGATGCTCGTGCTCTTCAGGACGCTGCTTTTCGGGCGGAGGTCCGAAACGACATGTCATATTTTGCTGACTCCATGAGATTCGTGGATGTTCAGTTTCAGGCCCTTTTCTCAAAATTTGACATGCTCGTTCCTGATCGGACTCTGACTGCTTGTCGACTCCCAGCCACCGGTCCTCCATTTCCTCCCAGAGCTCGCTCTTCTGTTCCACCTCCGCGCACCAGAGTCGATGGCATGGATCCAGAGGAGGTTGCTTCTTCAGAGGAAGGTGGTGATGATGACGGAGACGGCGATGACGGTGATGATGGTGCTGAGGAGTGACCTCCCCTTTTGATGATGTCAAAAGGGGGAGAGTTATTTTGAGAGAGATATTTTGTAGTATTTGTGTTTGGCTTGTGCTTGTATTTGGATATTTTGTGATGGACATGTAGTATTTGTTGTTGGGACATGTAGTATTTTTTTTACTTTGGACATGTATTTTTATGTGTTGTTGGACATGTGTTGTGGACATGGTTATCTTTTATTTTTTATGTATCTCTTATTTATGTCATGTATGAACTCATTTCCTTCATCTATTCTATGACATGAGTATTTGGTATTATTTGTTGGCATGGAAATATGGTGTTTACCATTTACATATGTTTTCCTATATATGCATGTGTTGAGGGGGAGCTTCATTTGAAGTCTCTACCCAAAATATTTTGTGATAACTACATATGTTTTGCCATCATCAAAAAGGGGGAGATTGTTGGCCCAAAGGCCATTATCCCAGTTATTTTGATGATAACAAAACATATTTAGTTATGTATTTAACATTTGTGTTTCAGAATTTTTCAGGTTATTTAACAGGTTGTTTTTGACGGCTCCGCTAAAAGACTCACACATTTGGAGTTCGCCGCAAAAATGAAGATTCCCAAGCTATGCACAACTAGGATGCTTTGGGATCAAGATGATGATATGAAGATCAAACCAAGACCAAGACAACAAAGAAAAACAAGAGTTGTATTTTACTTTTATTTTAGATATTTTGTCAAAGCTAGATATTAGAAGTAGAGCTATGGGATTATCACACACACACACCTCTTAGCTAGGTTCATGGCTTCAAAAAGATTTTCAAATTCCATTTTCTAACTTAGATCTAAAGAGAACATATTTTGGAAATATGATTTTCAGAAAAAAACAATAGTTTTGGAAAAACAATTTTTATGGAAAAACAAGTTTCTATCAAAAGGATTTTTATCAAACTATTTTAACATGATAGAAGTATGACACATGCTCATACTCTATGTTTTTACAAGTTCCAAAAATCCTACCCAAGACCCAAATCCAAAAACCAAGATTTTCTGGTTCTGGAAGTTCTGTTTTTCAGAACTCACAGTGACCGGCGACCGGCCCGGTCGACCGATGTGCACAATACTGTGCACGTCTATATCAGTCGACCGACCCGGTCGACCGATGTTCACTTGCTTTCACAGGAGTTTTCGGTCGACCGTCCCGGTCGACCGATGAACCCCAACGGTCACATTTTGACCGTTGGCGGTCGACCGACCCGGTCGACCGGACTCTGTCAAAAGTTCTGACAGATCCAACAGCTATTTTTTCTGACTGTTTTCTCTTTTGGGATTTGGTATCAACGAATTTGTGAGGCTGTTTTTGACCCCTATAAATAGAGGGTCACCTCATATTGATGAGACAACAATTGCAAAACAATTTTAGAGCCATCAAGAATATTTTACAAGAGATTTCTAAAGATTTCCAAGCTCTTCTTTTTAGACAAGATTTTCTCTCAAAAGCCAAAATTCCAATCACCCATCTTGAAGCCTACATCTCTACTTCTCTCTAGTTTAGCACTACACAATCCCATATATCTACATCTACATATTTGGTTCTAGGATTGTGCTTAGTGAGCTTTTGTAAAGTGATCAAGTGTTGATCACTCTTTTCTTACTTGAGTGAAGTTGTAGAGGCATCGGCCTCAAGGCGAGCTAGTGTGCTCAAGGTTGTGTTGCGGCATCACGAGAGACGGACAAGTGTGTCCTTGTATTGTTGATCCAGTGGGATCCTCAATAGTGAAAATCCTTCAAGTGTGAAGGCGGGGACGTAGAGCGTGGCTCGAACCTCGGAAACAACTCCTTGTGTTTGTGTTTGATCAAATCTCTCTAAACTCTATCTCTTTATTACTTGCACTTTTATATTGTCTATTACTTGCAAGAATTTGTGTATTGTGCTAATTGTTTAGTTAATTTTTAAATTCCGCATTATTGCCATAATTCATATAGCCATCACCTATTCACCCCCCCTCTAGGTGATTTCAATATTTATGACCATTGGCGGTCGACCGTGCGGTCAACCGCAGCCTGTCAGGCTGACAGATCAGCCTAACGGCTAGTTTTCTTTTTGGCCTATATAAACCCCATTTCTTTAGGATTTTGGTTAAGATTTTCAAGAGCAAAAATTCCTACTTTTCTGAAGTGTTTTTACAAGTTTTAAAAAGTGTTTTAGAGCTTAAAAGATTTCATCTTTATTGTTTTTCAAGGGTTTTGGAAAATTAATGAAAACTAGGTTTTTGGGATATTGTTTTGGATTTTCATTTCTATCATCTATAAGAGATTTCCCAAGTAGTTTTTCTTTGTTATTTGACTTCTAAAAACACCTTGATATCCACTTGAGCTATATCTTCTATCCTATTCTATTAGGATCATTATTTGTAGGAAAAAGAGATTGTTTGAGGCTGTTAAAGCCTCCAAGTTGTAAACACCCTTGCTTTTGTTGTATCCCTCTTTGGTAGAGGTTGATCGGGTGATTGGTTTGCTCCCTCTTTGGTGGAGGTTGAGATTGTGGTTTGCTCCCTCTAGTGAGAGGTGGAGTTTGGTTTGTATCCCTCTTCGGTAGAGGTAATTTGTGGTTGTATTGGCTACGGGCTACCCCTCGGTTGTGAGGCGGTGTTTGAGAGAGGAGTTCGGTACTCCCTTGTGAAAATACACCTAGAGGGGGGGTGAATAGGTATAAATGCTAATCTAAAACTAAATGCAAAACTAAGTGCGCTAAAAAACGGAAGCTAATGCAAATGTTGCACAAACTAATACAATACAACAAGTGTAGCCGAATTCCCCTTGCGAGGCTCTGGACTAACTCCCCTTGATTCCCCTTTAAATGGGTTGAGGTGCTATGTGAAGCTCTTGTTGGATGAGTATAAGTTAGGCACACACACACAAGCAATCCAAGCAATGTGCACACACAATCAAGCCAAGCAATCAAGGATATAGCAATATGGATTATGCAAGGCACAACACAAGCAAATAAATATGACAAGATGAAATATGCTCAACACAAGCAAATATGATATGAATGAAGTATGATGCTTTGCACAATATAAATGAGAGAGAGTTAGAGAGACAATGGATCAATCACAAAGACCAAGATATGTTTCGAGATTCGAGCACCTTGCTCTACATCCCCGCCTACACCACCGTGTAGGATTTCCAATCCACTATCTCCCACCGAGGGAACCTCTACCGAAGAGGATTTGTTACAACACTAGGAGTACCAAACTCCTCTCTCAAACAACAACCTCCACCGAGGCCAACAACCAACCAACAACCACCTCTACCGAAGAGGCTCACAACCAACACAATCACCTCTACCTAAGAGGGATCCAAAACAATACCACTCCGATCACCTCTACCGAAGAGGGATTCACAAAAGCAAGGAGGGTTTACAATAAGTGGTTACAAAGACCACAAACACAATCTTTCTTTCTTTTCTCTTTTCTTTTTCCACAAAAACAAGATCCTAATAGATTAGGATAGGTGATAGCTCAAGTGTGGAAACAAGGTGTTTTTGGAAACCAGCAACAAAGAAAATCTACTTGGGAAATCACTTGTAAATGATAGAAAACGAAAAACAAAACAATCTCCCAAAACCCTAGCTTTCTTTGATTTTCCAAAAACCCAAAAACAAATAAGATGAAATCTTTTTGACTTAAAAACTCTTTTAAAACTCTTTTAAACACTATAGAAAGTCTGGAATTTTTCTCCTTGAAAACCTTAGCCAAAATCCCAAAGAGATGGGGTTTATATAAGCCAAAACAGAAACTAGCCGTTAGAGCTGAGCTGGCAGCTCTGACAGGCAACGGTCGACCGGCCGGTCGACCGTCCAACGGTCATATTTTGACCCGTTGGAGCTACCGGTCGACCGCCCGGTCGACCCAAACTAACAGAGAGCAGAACTCTCTGCAGCGGTCGACCGTCCGGTCGACCGGACCACTGTGCTGCAGACGTGCACAAGTCTGTGCATGTCGGTCGACCGGTGCGGTCGACCGTCCCTTGGTGCGGTCGACTGTCCCGGTCGACCGACCAGCCTGTCAGCACAAAAATAAGATCAGAAAATTTGGGAAAAATATTTTATAAAAATCTTTTATCTTTTTCTGAAAATTCTATAAAACTTGTTTTAACATTTTATATTGAAACATAAACATGTGATAAAAATTTTCAAGACATATATCAATCATATCAATTCATTTTTGTGTCTTGCCAATTTTATCAAAAACCAAAACTTGTATTTTTATCAAACTTGATTTTTCAATAAAAAATCTGATTTTCCTAAAACTTATAGAAATACAAAAACATGATATTTGAACATTATTAAGCATGATGCATATGGACATAGGTCCAATATACATTCACAAAATATATCACAGTTTTTGTTCTTTGATTTCAAAAAATATGTTTTATACCAAAACATAAAACTACATGAATAGGTACGTCAAACTAAGTTTGTATAAGTCATATAAGCATGTATGTATATAGAGCACATCTAATATACATATAAAACATGTAAACTTGTTTTGATCAAACTATTCATGAAAACCAAAATCCAAATCATGAAATGTGTGTGTATGTGTACTTGAGCATATCAACTATACTAATCTTTACAAATGGATCTAAACACACTATCTAAACTAGGATACCTAAGTCTTTGAGTCATCAAGAAGACTTGCTCCCAAACGCGATCCACCGAGTGCAAAGGTATGATCTTTAAGCTTTGGCACCGGAATCACCATGATAAGCTTCCAAACACCTCTTGTTGAAGCTATCACCAAACTAATATCTTGGTTAATGATCTGAAACTTAAACAATACAAGATTATTAGTAAACATAACTACATGAGTTAATCATCATCAAAACTAGGGTGGAAGGCCTTTGGGCCAACAATCTCCCCTTTTTGATGATGACAAAACTCATGGAGTTATATATGCATGGATTAAAGTAAAGCTTCAAAGAAGCTCCCCCTTAACTCATGCATAGCCAAATAAACATAATAATATGCAATCAAGGCTCTTAAAAATATGAATGCACAAATATGCATAAACAATAAAGGTTCTAGATACCAATGAAATATATAAAGCAAAGCATGCTCTAGATACCAATTAACAAATAAACATTTTCTAGATGCTCTAGATACCAATAAACATACATTAAACTATATTAAACTTAATATATGCAAAAAAATATAACTATGCATATATATAAAACTCACAAATAATTCTCCCCCTTTTTGTCAAGCATCAACAAAGGGGTAAACATTCAAAAACTATAAATAAAATGAGGGGTAAAAATTTTCTCCCCCTTTTTGTGTCAATCAAAACAATGCAAATAATGGTCTCCCCCTTTTGTCTAAAACAAAAACAAAGTCAATAAGGGGTGACTACAAACACGATATCAATTAAAAATATGTCAATGAAGCATCTTGATACCAAATGAAGATAAACAAAGATTAATAAATGTTATATGCTATATACATTCATGAAGAGGAAGACGCTAAGTTAGCTTCCCTACACATATGAGTTACATGAAGAAAGGAAGACACGCCCTAATTCACATAACACAAAATATGTAATGCATAAAAGGAGATGTGAAGCTCCCCCTACACACGTGTACCACATAAGGAAGAGTTGTCAAGCTCTTCAATACAAGATACACTCAACATGAATTTATACACATATAGGCAATGTAAAATAAATATGTTTTTCTTAAACAAAATTTGAGATACCAATTTAAAACATTTAACATAAACATCTTGATATCATTAAGAGAAATGTGTTCTTTTAAACATATGATACCAATTTGAAACTATATTTTAACATAAAGCAAGGGAGTGGAAATCAAATACCAATTGAAAGACAACATCAAATTTTCTCCCCCTTTATGAAATACCAACTAAACATATGCATAAGCTTGTTATGATACCAATTGAAAACAAATCAAACAATAGAAATTTTTTTTTTTAATCTTAGCATAAACAAGTATATATACGTATGAAAATTAGATACCAATTGACATTGATATTCTTGAAAGAGTAAGCATACATATACAAAACATATATGAGTATACAAAAAGATCAAAAATTGATACCAATTAAAAGTGTTCAATGATACCAATTGAATGAATAGGGTCAAGTGTATATCTCATATTATAACGAAGAATATGAACTAGTTAAAATGAAAAGTTTTGTTAACTAGTACGAAATCCTTCAAGCAAGGAATAAATACAAATCATTTTTCATAAAAATGAAATCCACATGATAATCAACACTCTAATCCAATTAAGCATAAAAATGTCTCATGAAAACAAAACATGAGCAAATAATAAATGTGAGTGTACAAGTCAAGTATGGAGTTCACAATCATGAAAATTTGTTCAATTAAGTTCAATTATTCCTTTAAACAAGAAAACTAAAAATTAATATTATTTAATCTTCAAGGCATATGTATGTCTAATACAAACCAAAGTATACATACATATCCAAGATACAAACGAGTCCACAAGGATATATGCATGAAGGCACGTGGCTCAAAAAGGATATTCATGTATATCTAATAGTTTGAACAAGGTAAACATATACATGAAGTTTAAATACCAATTCAAAGAAAACATGAAAAGCATGAAAAGTATGAAAATTTAGCTTTTCATTAAAACAATTTGATACCAATTCTTTTCAAGGTATATGTATGATTTGTCAACACAAGAAGTATACATACATATCCCTTAAACACACTTTTAGTCCATAATAGATATTTGCATGAAAGGCAAATGACTCAAGGGGTATACATGTATATCTTCAAGTTTGGCAAAATACACATATACATGAAATGAAAACTCATAATCATAAAAACAAATACCAAAAATGGAATACAAGTTTAAAATGTATGAATCATCAAAACTAGACTATACTAGCACATCTAATGGGAACAAACAAGCATTCAATCCCAAACATATATAGATTTGTTTGTAGCCCATCATATGTACAAATATAAATCCTAGTCTTAATGAAAACTAACATCTAAACATATATTCAAAACATGAAGTATCAAAACAAACACGAATATTATTTTGCTATATAAAACAAGCAAAGATTCATCAAAATTCTTTTATCAAACTTCTAGGTATATGTATGATTCATCCAAATTTAACAATATACATACATATCCCAACCGTAAACGAGTCTATTAAAAGTATTTGCATGAAGGCAAAAGACTCATGGGTATACATGTATATTTATTAGGTTTGAATTCAAAATACATATACATGAAGTAAAAATATGAAAATAGGCATAGCAAGTATAAATGAAGGAATCATCAAAACTAGCTTATACATGTGCATATAGTGGGTACAAATGAGCATGAAGTGCAAACATATAAGTCAATTTGTTCTCACTATGTGTACATGCATACATGCAAGTTTTGATAAAATCTACCTCTAAACTAGTTTATACCACATAAAGCATAAAACAACAAAAAATCATCATGAGAAAACTAAAACATGATTACTATGTAAATTCACATGTATTAGATTCATGATGTACATTATAGCTAAACAAAAGGTGAGAACACTAAATATGGGTTCATATAAGCAAGTGTGCCTCAAATACTATACATGTATGTCAAGGATCTAATAAACATGGAATGAACATACTAATTCATAGACATCAAAAACATGCTATAAACATGAATATTGAAAGCATGTAAACAATAAATGAGGAGTTAGGATAGTTACCAAAACCGAAGAAGCAACTTCCTTGTCTCCAAAACGTGGTGGTCCTCTCCACCAAATCTTCCCTTGAAAGTGATGCATCCAAATGATTTCCTTTAAGTCCGGAACGCATCCACTTCAAGGTGTCATCACTCTCACGTCATGTGAGAGCCCACACCTACATCAAAAATAATAGGAGGGGTGGTCTTTGGTACCCACATTTTGTGGGTCCATGGGGGTTAGTCCCTTCCCTAACCCAAACAAATTTCTTTGCTAAATTATCAACATGTAATCTATCATAGCAAAATTTAGCAAGGTGGCCCTTACGACCACAATGTGTACAAGTGTACACATGAGCATACGTGTGATGGTGTCCGTGAGGAGCATGTGTATGCCGTGATGGGTGTGCATGCATAAAAGATGGAACTTGTTTCTTTCGAACCAAGGATTCCAAGCGTGTATGGTTTTTAGCACATTGGCTCATAGTGGAGCCCAAACTATCTACTCTCTTCTTTAACATGCAAATATCATCATTAATCTTAGAAGAAGAGGTACATGCATTAGGTAGACTAGATGAAGAAGTTACACTAGCATGACAAACATGTGCATCCATCTTATTTTGCAAAACAATATTTTTCTTTAAACAATCATCCAAATCATTTGAAATAGAAATAATCTTATTTTCAAATCAATATTTTCTTTTAAAACAAAATCTACTTTAGAAGACAAGTTTTCATTCTTCTTTAAAATAGCATGGCAATCATTTTTAGATTTTAAAGATTCATTTTCCTTAAGTGCAAGTTCTAATTGAGATCTCAATGAATCCCTTTCATTATAGACCTCAACCTTCTCTTGCAAAACATTGTTAAGTCTAGCATGCAAACTCTTATTTTCATTTTCAAGTCCTAGACTTTTCTTTTTCAAAATTTTATATTTTTCAATCAATTTTTCACAAACAATTGAGAGTTCTTCATTCAAAGCATGAGCATCAATATTATCATCACATGAAGAACTAGCACTATCATCACAATCTAAGTGGGGTTCCGAATGTACCTCAAGGGAGTCATTCCCTTGGACCATGAAGCATTGTGACTCGGAGTCTCCACTAGATTCCTCCTCTTGTTGGATTTGTATTTGAAGCTCGGAGGTGGTGGTTGTTGTCAATTTGTTCCACACTGCAAAGGCGGAATCAATATTAGAAACATGCATAAGATATTCTCTTGAAAGTGTGCTTCTAATAGCCTCAAGGGCTTGTGCATTGGCCCCTATATGAATGCAATTACCAAGATAAAATTTCTTGGTAGCCGCAAGGAAAACATGTAAACCTAGGGTTTGTAGGTAAATGGACATCCTAGTCTTCCAAACAAGAATGTTGGAAGCATCATACATAGGTGGGGTCATGAAGTCCATGGGTCCAAACTAAATGTGTGCAATCAAACAAATGCAAATAAAAGATTAGCAAGCAAATGGATCTCACTCCTAGGATGTTAAGCCTAAGTATCAGGAGCACTAGCTCTGATACCAATTGAAAATACACCTAGAGGGGGGGTGAATAGGTGTAAATGCTAATCTAAAACTAAATGCAAAACTAAGTGCGCTAAAAAACGGAAGCTAATGCAAATGTTGCACAAACTAATACAATACAACAGTGTAGCCGAATTCCCCTTGCGAGGCTCTGGACTAACTCCCCTTTATTCCCCTTTAAATGGGTTGAGGTGCTATGTGAAGCTCTTGTTGGATGAGTATAAGTTAGGCACACACACACAAGCAATCCAAGCAATGTGCACACACAATCAAACCAAGCAATCAAGGATATAGCAATATGGATTGTGCAAGGCACAACACAAGCAAATAAATATGACAAGATGAAATATGCTCAACACAAGCAAATATGATATGAATGAAGTATGATGCTTTGCACAATATAAATGAGAGAGAGTTAGAGAGACAATGGATCAATCGCAAAGACCAAGATATGTTTCGAGGTTCGAGCACCTTGCTCTACATCCCCGCCTACACCACCGTGTAGGATTTCCAATCCACTATCTCCCACTGAGGGAACCTCTATCGAAGAGGATTTGTTACAACACTAGGAGTACCAAACTCCTCTCTCAAACAACAACCTCCACCGAGGCCAACAACCAACCAACAACCACCTCTACCGAAGAGGCTCACAACCAACACAATTACCTCTACCTAAGAGGGATCCAAAACAATACCACTCCGATCACCTCTACCGAAGAGGGATTCACAAAAGCAAGGAGGGTTTACAATAAGTGGTTACAAAGACCACAAACACAATCTTTCTTTCTTTTCTCTTTTCTTTTTCCACAAAAACAAGATCCTAATAGATTAGGATAGGTGATAGCTCAAGTGTGGAAACAAGGTGTTTTTGGAAACTAGCAACAAAGAAAATCTACTTGGGAAATCACTTGTAAATGATAGAAAACGAAAAACAAAACAATCTCCCAAAACCCTAGCTTTCTTTGATTTTCCAAAAACCCAAAAACAAATAAGATGAAATCTTTTTGACTTAAAAACTCTTTTAAAACTCTTTTAAACACTAGAGAAAGTCTGAAATTTTTCTCCTTGAAAACCTTAGCCAAAATCCCAAAGAGATGGGGTTTATATAGGCCAAAACAGAAACTAGCCGTTAGAGCTGAGCTGGCAGCTCTGACAGGCAATGGTCGACCGGCCGGTCGACCGTCCAACGGTCATATTTTGACCAGTTGGAGCTACCGGTCGACCGCCCGATCGACCCAAACTAACAGAGAGCAGAACTCTCTGCAGCGGTCGACCGTCCGGTCGACCGGACCACTGTGCTGCAGACGTGCACAAGTCTGTGCACGTCGGTCGACCGGTGCGGTTGACCGTCCCTTGGTGCGGTCGACTGTCCCGGTCGACCGACCAGCCTGTCAGTACAAAAATAAGATCAGAAAATTTGGGAAAAATATTTTATAAAAATCTTTTATCTTTTTCTGAAAATTCTATAAAACTTGTTTTAACATTTTATATTGAAACATAAACATGTGATAAAAATTTTCAAGACATATATCAATCATATCAATTCATTTTTTTGTCTTGCCAATTTTATCAAAAACCAAAACTTATATTTTTATCAAACTTGATTTTTCAATAGGAAATCTGATTTTCCTAAAACTTTATAGAAATACAAAAACATGATATTTGAACATTATTAAGCATGATGCATATGGACATAGGTCCAATATACATTCACAAAATATATCACAGTTTTTGTTCTTTGATTTCAAAAAATATGTTTTATACCAAAACATAAAACTACATGAATAGGTACGTCAAACTAAGTTTGTATAAGTCATATAAGCATGTATGTATATAGAGCACATCTAATATACATATAAAACATGTAAACTTGTTTTGATCAAACTATTCATGAAAACCAAAATCCAAATCATGAAATGTGTGTGTATGTGTACTTGAGCATATCAACTATACTAATCTTTACAAATGGATCTAAACACACTATCTAAACTAGGATACCTAAGTCTTTGAGTCATCAAGAAGACTTGCTCCCAAACGCGATCCACCGAGTGCAAAGGTATGATCTTTAAGCTTTGGCACCGGAATCACCATGATAAGCTTCCAAACACCTCTTGTTGAAGCTATCACCAAACTAATATCTTGGTTAATGATCTGAAACTTAAACAATACAAGATTATTAGTAAACATAACTACATGAGTTAATCATCATCAAAACTAGGGTGGAAGGCCTTTGGGCCAACACCTTGTTGTACAAATCCTCCTCGGTGGAGGTTCCCTTGGTGGGAGATAGTGGATTTGAAATTCTTCTCGGTGAAGGCGGGGATGTAGAGCCAGGGGCTCGAACCTCGAAACATATCTTTGTGTTTGCGTTTGATCCATTGTCTCTCTAACTCTCTCTCTTTACATTTGTGCATTGCATCATTCATATTGCCATATCTTATTTGCTTGTATTTGTGCCTTGCATATTTTCATATTGCTCATTCTTATATGCTTGGTTGTTTGTGTGTGCCTCACTTATACTTAACCACAAGAGCTTCATATAGCACCTCAACCCTTATCTAGGGGAATCAAGAGGAGTTAGTCCAGAGCCCTTCACGGGGAATTCGGATACACTTGTTGGTTGTATTAAGTGTCTTGCAAAATAGTTTTTAGCTTTCGCATTTAGTTTCTAAATTAGCACTATCACCTATTCACCCCCCCCCCTCTAGGCGATTTCACATATGCCCTCAAGTATTTATTTTCATTCTTCTAAATTTCTAGTTCTTCAGCTTGTTCATCCCGTGGTGCTGACAAATAACCTGTAACAGTTGGTTCTTGTTCCCTCATTGTCTCCTCAACTATTTTGACATGTTCTCATTCTGTTTCTGTTGGGATGTTAGTTTCAATATTATCTCTTCTTTCTCTCCTTCATCATCTTCTTCAACATCATAATTTTCAGCAGGAAGGCCAATCATAATTTTTTCATCATTCGAAATGTTGGCATTCGATTAAAAATCTAAAATCATGTTAAACAAATATCAATATAAAATTAACTTGTTAGTTCTGCTACTTATATCGCAGCAAAATGAAACTTGTATTAGAAGAGCTATCAAACAAACCGCAACCATGATCGCAGTCTTAAATTTTAACTATAAGGCAAATATATCAGTACTGCCACCATGGTCGCAGTACGAATTTCATACTAAATTTGTCCCATCTCAGATCCACGATCTTAGACGCAGTCAAAATCAAGTAAATAAAAGAACTACAATCATAGTCGCAGTTCACTTATAACTTAATGGAAGGGACTGCGACTTTGGTCGCAGTCCACTGAAATTTTAGCCGAGGAACTGTGCTTTGACCACGACATAAAATTCAAAAATAAATATATAAAAAACTAGTGAATAGTTTGTGGTCGCTAACTATTAAAAACTGACCTTATCTTTTTCAACATCATTAAGATCAATTTCAAACAGGGCTCTGCTAATATTTTGGAGCTCCCATTTTACAGCCTGTGGGGTTTTGTCCTCTAAACCATTCCTCGGCTCAAAAATAACAGCCCTTTCACATAGCCAATACTGCAACATATATTAGTATATTAGTTTATATAAACAGTGTCAATATATAAGTAATTTTCAACAATGTTTACCAATTATATTATTCATACTTACAATAATTTGTACGGAGCTTCCTTACAGCTCAAATATTGTGTGCCTAAAGATGTTCATTGACTCAATCAGGAATTGCCAAACAGCTTTAGCCTAACATATGGTCTTCATCAGCTGAATATTGACAATTTGTTCCACTATATACCACGACACCGTACATTTACTGTCAGAAAAGAATAGAGTTTTCAACATATACAGGATAATTAGTATTGTGAAGTCTTGAGCTGCAAGTCTTTATCTATCTCTTATAATTTCATTTAAAGTTACTTGCTGCTCAAGCTGTTCATTCTTTATCACATCTAATTCAGTTATTCTTTTTTCACGAGAAGATCATCCAAAGCTTCTTCAATGAATACTTTCGTGATCTTCTTTATATTTGGGAAATAGTGTTTTATCACCCCCTGTCCTTCATTGTACATGTCTTATTCATAATAAAATCTGCCCTATTGATAGGTAGGTCAAACATTAGGGCAACATCCTCTACTGTTAACTCATTTGTTTGCCCCTAATTAGAAAGGTCATTGACTCCCTATCATACTGGTTTACAATTTTCAGTACACTTATATTTGATTTCAGACCTTTATCAGCAACAAACTCCTTGTTGTAGAAGGCCATGAAAATTACACCAAACGGGGTCTCCTTCATTGCATTGCAAAATCTGCCTAAATGTGTTTTTTGAATTTCTGATGAATTCGCACATAAGCTTTATGATCAATCTCATAGGACGAACCTTTAGCTCTTGCTTACTTATAAATACAGAAACATTAATAACATAAGTACAAAATTTTAAAAAAATATCATGATCGTAATACTTTTTAAATAAATTTGGAAAAGAAAAAGGACTACGACCTTGGTCGCAATAGTAGATAATAAATTATAATACACTCCGACCAAGGTCGCATTGTTAAATTACATTGCAACAGAGGTCGCATTTTTCTAATTAACCCTATTAATTAGCTAATGAGGACCTTGGTCAATGATTAAGAGCACTGCAACCCTTATTTCATCATAATGCGATCAGGGTCGCAGTATCCTATTAAGCTAACTTAGTAAAACAGACAGCGCCCCAGGCCCCAAAAAAGGAGAGAAGGGACGGCAACAGTGCGACATCAGTCGCATTGTTTAAAAGAAATAATTTAAAAAATAAAACGGATGTTAATAAAATTTAAAAAATATTTTATTCACAGACTACGACCAAGGTCGCAGTAACATATTAAGCTAATATAAAGAACTGCGACCCAAGTCGACAAAATGGAATGAAAAAATACGGTGACCTTGGTCACAGTGTTAAAAAATTAAAAAATTTAAAAAAAATAAATCTCTAATAAGATCGTTAATTCCTATTTTCTTTTCATCTTAAACCGTGACTTGGATTAAAGTTTCAGGGTAAAAAAAAAATTAAAAAATATTGTTTCAAATCACATAAATAGATTTAATTTTAATTCATACTTCTTTAAAACAAAAAAAAAGTGACTCTTTTACTCTTAATTGCGACCATGGTCGCAAGCTTTTAAAATAAAAATTTAAATAATTATTTTAAAAACTAAAATTCTTGAAAATTTTAAGAAAAATCAAAATTTTTCAGGAAAAATTCAGTATTATTTTCTTCTTTGGAATTAAAATTCAAAACTGAATCATAAAAAATCAGTGTAAGAGTCACTTTTGAATCGAAGTTAATTAAAAGAGGGAATTCTGTTTAAAAAACAAAAAAAAATTGGAAATCACAACTGAAAAAAGGGCTACAAACCCCAAAAAAATAGGTTTTCTAGGTTTTCCCTTTACCTTTTTCCGCGGATCTTGATCAGATCTTTTTTTTTTTTTAAAATAAAATTTTGAACGCAATTGTTCAGAAAGTTTAGGAATCAATAAACACTAAATTTTTCGGATTGATGAACAAAAAATTCATATCTGTAATTTTTTTGGAAGAAGCGGTTTTACATACAGTAAAAAGTTGTAAGGGAGGGTATTTTAGTCAAAGTAATTGTTGAAGTGACTGATGACTTATTCGAGAGATTTTTTGTTTTTGTCCTTCAAAATTTTGATAAATGAGTGACTATTATGTTGCCCTCCCACCCCCAAAAAAAAAAACACACACACGCGTATGTATATATGTGCCACATATGTACATATATATGTACATATATATACATATGCGCGCGCGGGCCCGCGCGCACACACCTGTGTGTGTGTGCGCGCGCGCGTGTTGTTCTACAACAATAACAGCGCAGGCTTTGTCTTCACAAACTTTGGAGTCATATTCAAGGTTTTTGTGGAAGTTCAGAATTATTTAAGGCATGCCTCACAAGAGAATTGACATACCAAAACCAAAACCAAAAGCTATTTCATGATTGATCAATATATATACATCCATTAAGTTTAGAATTCTCGTGTAACAAATTGTTACTACCACAACTCACAAGGATCTACCATAATCTGAGTACTGAGTCAATGGATGATAATTTAGGGGATGCAGTGTCAGTTTAGATAACACAGCATCCAAAACTGGTATTTACAATTTGCTCCCTGCTTGACAATCATACTCCTCGTTGAAGTGCCACTATAGAGTATGCTGTGATTATGCCTTTTGGCAACTGCAGCTCACTTATTCTTCACAAATGAAGATCACAAATGAACATCGCCGCTTGTTGCTTTCTTGTCCCCAACAAAGACTTTTTAGCTGGCTAGTTGTAGATAGTCTGAGAGCACATTAGGAAACAAATGACTATCCAAAAATCCTCAAAACAACTGCAGAACTTTCGAGTCAAGAAGGCGGGTTGGATGTTTACAAGTTGCAGGTGCAATTCTGGTTAGTCTTTGTTTCACAAAACAAAACCACTGTTCTCAAAACAGAAGCAATTAGACAAGCGTTAGGGTCAAGGAAACAACCGAATTAAGAGATTAGCTGAAAATCTTGCACATTTTGAATCAAAATGATACATTATACAAGAAAAAAATCAAGTTATTCAGCTATGCGGATTTAACTCAATGCGGCTGATACAACAGCTACAGTAAGAAAAATATCAAACTATATAACCCGTGATTATCAAAAAACTCACGAATCGACCATGAGAAGACCAACCCCCTGCCTCATCAATAAATTTGACTAACATGCCTGCCAACCTTTACAAAAAAATATCAGTGTAAAACAAGCCAATCCCCAGTCACACTTAGAAATATAAACTGAACAAAGTTCCCTAATAACAAGTGCAAGTACCTTGTGCCCATCACCCATTCTAAAAATAGTGAACAGTCATCATCAACTACCAACCCACTACCCAGCTTGCAGTGATAAGCAACAAATTGATAAACAGAAAAGAGTTTGCTAACATTTTCTAGCTCATCTGCAATTGATCATCTCATTCTGGTGGATGTCCACACAAGAAAATTGCCAAGGTTGGTGAAGGAAAATAAATTTAACAACAAGTCTCTAATAAAATAAAACACCGAAAGATACAGCATGTTCTCAAAGTCACCACAGGAAGGATCAAGAACCTGTAAAGGCATCTTTAATTGAAACAAGTAAAAACTTGATATTGTTCTCTATGCTACCGGGATCTCAGCGGCAGCAGGTGCTGGGGTCTCAACAGCAGCAGCTGGTGTCTCATCGGCCGCAGCTTCAAATGTCTGGCCTTCTACAAGCTCCGGGACATCATCATCATCCTCCGGGGCACCTGCACCTGCACCAGCACCAGCACCAGCGCCAGCACCAGGAGCCTGCTTCTGGAACTGCTCTGCCAACTTCCTCAGATTGTCCAAGTTATCAGGACCTGAAGCAAAGGAAATACGAGTTTGAATACCAGGTAACTATTTGACTTATGTCATAATATGTAACATTAAGGAGAAATAAAAATAGTATGGAAATGTACGACTAAATATACAAACTGCATATGTAGTGGGCAAGAGGTCTGGGGTTTAAATCCCACTTGCACCAGGTTACCGTCTATATTCAAAAAAAAAAAAGGAACTGCATATGCAAAAAACTAAGTTTGATGGAGACTTTTTCCCTACCCCTCCCATCTATGGCTGTTGTTTTGTAATAACTACTCCCTTGCTCAGTGCATGGTCAACTCACAGGCCTCACACAAGCAATAGGGCAAACACTTTGGACTCATCATACAGCAAGTAAGATGCAGAAAATGAACTTTCGCACCTTCATACTTCAACTAGCTTACAAAGCAAACATACTGGACACAAAGGGAAACTTCTCCCCTTTATTACAATCTAAAAGGTCAATATTTAAAAGTAAAAAGAAAAGAAATTTCTAATTGAGTAAACCTTTCAACAACTTTCCCTGCTTTTACATGGTAGCCCTACAAACATAATATCAGTAATACTACATGCAATTTTCAATTGAAAGAGGGGGAAAACAAACTAAAAAGGTCTGACAGATCACGTAGAGGATAATAAACACAAAAAAGAATTGAATTTCGAGAGAAAAGAGAAAATTTCATCACAAGGTTATAGAAAGGCGCATGAGAACAATATGATACCATCAACCTATAAACTTTACTAGCAATTTACATCAGGAAAGCAGAGTACATAAAAGAAAACATACCAAGTTGGTTTAGTATGCTGGGAAGCACATCCTGAAGTCCTGCCATCAAAGTGATTTCATACATTTTAGAAGAAATCACAAAATAAACAAATGTAAAAGAAACCATAAAATTTATACGTATCCTCTTATAACCGCGTAATATGAAGTTAATTGTCAGTTACACTATTCGACTCCATGAAAGAAGAAGAGAACCAGCCTAAACCTGTTGGTTGTAAAAATTCCAGCAATACTTCAGCTAGCAACTCAGTTGTTATTTATACTAGATGTTTTCAACAAAAAAACAAGCTAGTGTCTTTTCTATATTATTTCCATTTTATCTTTTATACTATACAAAAATAAGAGAAAGAAGAATAATACTTTTTGTCTGAGGAGAACCGCTAACAACCCAAGTATTGGCCGCAATTGAAGCTTGCACTGCAGGAGAAAAAGATGAAAAACTTTAAGATAAAACTACACAACAGATACTATGTACTTTAGATAAAGACAATATTTGCTTGCTTCACTAACTTGATTAATGTAGCATTTACCTTTAGGGTTCTGGAATTGGATCACAAAATCATCTTTGAAAATGTTGACCTCTTCTATAGCCGGGATAGCATTAACACCTATTCTTTTCAAAGTGCTCTGAAGCCTTTTGTCATCTGTTGTAGTTGTCTTATGAACTGACTTCTTCTTCCTGGTAAAATAAATGTTGAAATTAGATTTTTTTTTTTTAATTATTAAAAAAGCTAAACGAACGTTGTGTACCAAATTATGTCTTGCAAGTAAAAGTCATTTCTTTTCTCCAGAAGACCTGCACAAACTACAGCATCGTCCACAGGCCCATGGGCGTAATCCAGTTTATGTGAAGGTTTTAACATTTACAACAGCCTTCAACTAATCTCTTCATCTTACATCACAGCAGGTGCTCTCATGAGCTACCATTCTCCATTTCGAACAAAATAAAAAAAATCAAAGCGTAGTTCTATTGAGCATAATCAAAGCTCACACTCCAATTTTCAACTAGAATACATTTTGGGCGTTTTGGCTCTCATGAAGTTTTACATATTTTCTCTATCCACAGCAATTTCAATTCCACAATTTCAAATTGATTAGAAATATAGCAGAGAGAATATAACCTGCGCACACTGCCCTTTCCGCCAGTGCGAACTGCACTAGCCATCTTCTTCAGCTTCTCTCTATCCATTTTCTGCACGGCGAAGAAATAATAACGTCAAAATGCGGGCTTTTTACTCGAATAATTCATTTATCACATTCATTCAAGTTCAAGTACTTCTAATCGTTAAAGGGAACATGATGAAGGCTGACAATTAATAATACCCAAAAATCAATCCCCAAGAGGCAGTTTTAATAGTGAAATGAAAGGGGAAAAAAGAAAAGAACCGTAAAATGAATCACAAAATAAAGAAATAGATTCACAGAGAGAAAGAAAAGAGATACCCAATCGTACTTGGCCGCTTCGCGACTAGATCCGCCGCCGGCGTAGCTAACAACCGCCGCCGCCTTAGGATTAGGGCTAGGGTTTAGGTTTTTGGTAGGAACGAGCGAATAAGGGCTGATATAGGGCTGATATCTGGAGCGGGGTCAGGACCGGCCCACCTGGACCCGGTTTGAACCCGAACTAGAAACGGGTAGAACCAAACTATACACGGGTTGGTCGAATACAAAATAATTTTAAAATTATTTATACTGACATAAAAATATTTTCGAGCTCTATCTCAAATAGTAGCTTATAAATTTAAGTTATTAGGGTCACTACTTCAAGTGTTGGTGAAAAAAATATTATTTTTTATTTTTTAATCTCATCATATTATATTTACGTTCGTACTAAAATTCTTATCATATACTTACGTCGTCCATTTTATTATCTATCTTGAACTCCAGTGCCTTGACTTGAGAAATCTGTTTGGGCATAACTCATAGTTCTGTAGTTAGCTATTATCGAAAAATAAACTCAACTGCGATTTAGAAAAATCCAATCAGATTAAATTTTCATTAACTTCAATTTTGAAAGAAAACAGTAGGGTTTGATGGAACTCTATTTTGTATTGAAGCAAAATATAAAATTAGTAAATTACAGTTTAGAAAACTCAAATTAATGGCCCTTTAAAGTAGACTTCCCAATGAATCTAGCTTCATGTAAATAAAATGTTGTGAAGAAAGATATAGCCAAAAAAAATTAAAAGTTGGTTAGAAATTACAAACAACTAGGAATAACTTGAAGCTTTCTTTGCGATGATCTTAGCCAATTTGAATAATTTAAATTTAGAGAATAAAAGGTGGAATTGTGAATATGGGTGAATCACAGTAATTTTGTGTCTAGAGTTGTTCATTGGATTAGATTCATGTCCGAACCAAGTGGAGTTAATTAAGCTAGTTTCAACCCCATATAGCATGCAATTAGAGAGTTTGAACTCGAACCATGATCATTTGATCCGGTACTGATGTGCATAAAAGCTCTGGTCATGGTTTGAATTCAAGGAGAGACCAAGTGGAAACCTTTTGTGGTAATAAAACAAGAAATAACCCAAACCAGTTGATATCTCAATAAATTGTTGGAGCCTTTATTGGAGAAGTTAGAACAAGCAGCTTAAGGAGAAAGATACAAAGTTTCACAAGGGTTACACCAGGGAGAATATTTCATATGCAGTGCATATCTTACTAATACCGAAGAGAATTAGGAGTTCCCCTATGTGTGAGTGGATAGTTGGTCGTTAACAAGATCACAATTCACTACAAATTTCCTATACCCTGTGTAGTGGTCAATTCTTGACCTCTGCTAGGTCGCGGCACTTGGCAAATCTCAGAGATCACGGGATCAGCCTATTTGATCCCATCCAAAGGTTGCAATAATCAGGCGGCTGTAACAACCAGATACGCAATCCAAACTATCCCGACGAGGTTGCAAACCAATCCAACAAATTACAGTTGAGATGGTTCAAGTAATGAGGATTCAAAGCTGGTTCAAGGGCAAAGATCTTGGCCAACCCAAACCAGGTCAACAACCCTCACATATAAAGACTTATCTCTTACTTCTTCACAGGGGATCGAACCCTAGAGATGATAATTAGAACATTACTCTACAGAATACATTGTAACCCTCTGATGTTATAGTGAATTCTCTTCCTCTCCCGTGATTTTTTCCTTTCGGGTTTTTCATGTAAAGTACTTATTTGTTTGTGATTGCTATCACCTGCCTACTCATTTACAATTCGTGGTGCGGAGATATTTTCTGAGAATTTTTATCTTAAAAACCAACATACCCTAGGAATGACCTGATATCCTTAACTAATTTGGGAGGTGGAAGATGGGCTATCAAGTCCACTTTTGCTTTGTCCACTTCAATCTCTTTCTTTAAAATCACATGTCCTAAGACAATGCCATGCCGGACCATGAAGTGGCATTTCTCTCAGTTAAGAGTTAGATTCTTTCCCTTGTAACGTGTTAGGACTAAGCCAGGGTGGTGAAGACACTCTGAGAAGAAATCTCCAAACATGGAGAAGTCATCCATAAAAACTTCAAGAAACTGTTCCGCCATGTCGGAGAAGATGCGGTGTAGGGAGAGAGGTATAGAGGAAGTAGAGGAAGTTAGCACAGAGATCGAAAATCAAGGAGCAAGACCAGTGCATTGTAGCAGGCCTAGAAAGACCTCGGTCGACCGCCCGGTCGACCGCAGGAGGGACCGGTCGACTGGGCAGTCGACCGGTGTGCATAACGTGCACAAGGTTAGCCCGGTCGACTACCCGGTTGACCGTGGCGAGGAGCGGTCGACCGCCCGGTCGACCGACTAAAAGCACGCTGCTCTCGGTTAGGGTCCGGTCGACCGCCCGGTCGACCGTGGACATGGGTCGGTCGACCGGTCGGTCGACCGGCCGGTCGACCGACAGACGCGTTTTCTGCTTCCTTTTGGCATTCGGATTCCTTTTTTGATGGGATCGACTCCAATCTGGGTTTCCTTAAATCCAACGACTCTGTGGCTATAAATAAGGGCTAGAGCCCTCGTGTATTGTATCCCTGAAAGTTCTCTCAAGTATCCCTCTTGTATTAGTTTGTATTGATTGTTGAATCAATAAAATCTCTCTCTCTCCCTTGCATCGAGGACATAAGCACGTTGCCGAACCTCATTAAATATTGTGTTGATTGTTTTTCTCTATTGTTCTCTGTTCTTGTCGTGTTGGGTATGTCTCCGGCTGTATCAGTCTCCGCCTGGTTGGTGAATTCCTCAGAGAAGTTGTTGTCCTGCGCGCAACAATTTGTATCAGAGCATCCCAGGTTCGTCGTAGGATCATCTGGTGATTTCAAGGGCATCAGTTGCTGTTTGGCATAGATCGTGTGTCGATATCAGAGCGGCGTAGGGACTATTTGTGGAATCGTGTGTCGATCTCAAAACAGCGAGTAGATTGCTCGAGGAATCAATTTGGAGGAGTAGATTGCTTCGGAAACTCTTTGAGGGTTTCGCGTGGAGGTAAAGATCCTATCTTTATCCAGTTTATTTATCTAACTCTGTTTGTTTCCGCATTGCTTTGAGGAATTAGTTGAGAATATGGCTGGAGAAGGTATATCCATGAATCCACATCTGCTGAGGATTGATGTGGTAAAGTTCAATGACATGAACAACTTCGGTATGTGGAGGTGTGAGGTGATGGATGCGCTGACGACATCAAACCTCGAAGACACTCTACGGTTGGAGAAGAAGCACACATCAACAATGGAAGAAGATTGGGACAAGATGAACCATATGGCGTGTGGCTTGATCAGGTCTTATCTGACACAAGACATCAAGTATCATGTGTTGCATGAGACATCTGCGAGGTAGCTGTGGGAGATCCTGTGTAACACCCCGCTCCCGGAATACGTACTTAGTTGCGTATTCAGATTTTTTGTAATACCCCTCTCCCGGAATACGTACTTAGTTACGTATTCAGTCCTTTGGCCGTATTTTCCGATGTACCATCCGTATTTGACCAATTTCAATTTCAAATATCATTTTTCAATATTTTAGATTTTATGTGATTTTCTGGAATTTTCTGGAATTAAAATGAATTTCTCCGAAACCGGTGTCGGCCAGTACCGCTGGCCGATTTCCGAATTTTTATCTTCCAAACTGTTAGGAATTTCTAGAAAGTCCTTTAGACTTTATTTCTTAGAATCATATTTCTTACCTATACTCTTTTTCTGAGAATTTTATAAATTTATGAAAATTCTTTCGGAGTCGGTGAATAGCTGGTTCCGGGATTTTTAATTAAAAATCTATACAGTATTTCTTCCAACGAATTTCACCATGAGTCTTCAAATATTTTTCTTGATTTTTGGTAAAATTTTCAGACCAATCCGAGATACTTGAAATTCAGACCTTTTTTCAAAAATTGCAAAATTCCATTTTCCACCTCATGTGCCACCTCAAATCCCACTCACACTTCACCTAACACCACTCACTCTCTCTCTCACCCACAGCCGGCCAAGTGGCCAAAGAGAGGACACTCACCTCACCCCTCCTTTTGCAAGAAAACCCCTCACTTCTATCCAATTTCCAAACCCTTTACAAAAATCCCAAACTATAAATTCCTATTCATTTGCAAATCACTCTTTTTCTCTCTTTCACTTCAACAAGAGAAGAGAAACTCCACATTCTCCTTCTCCCTCTAGCAAAAACTCTAGCTCCATGAACCCAATCTCTTCATCTCCACCTCAAGGCTTCAAGGACTTCCTCAAGGGCTTCATCTAGGGCTTCCTCAAGGACCTCAACTTCAACCATCATCCTCATCCTTGGATCAAGTCACAATTGAACCTATCCCAAGTGAGTATTTCACTCACCAAGACTTGTATTAGCCCTAGAATGCTTGTATCTACACTTCTTGTACACCTAGGTCACCAAAAACCACGAATTGAACCATCAAACACACTTCCAGAAATTCTGATCTGCTCACTGTTCTTCACAGTATTAGTCGACTCATCATAGGAACTAGTCGACTAGAACACTTAGCTGAAACTTAGTTTTCTGGAAAAACCCAGTATTAGTCGACTTGCCCAAATATTAGTCGACTAACAAACTCTCTGGAAACCCATATTAGTCGACTCCTAAAATTACCTAGTCGACTAATCCTTCCTGACCAGAAACCCAACTTTCTGTATCAGCAGACTTAGTCGACTTAAGTGTCCTTTAGTCGACTAGAACTCCCTATTAGTCGACTAACCTTCCTACCCTAGTCGACTAATTTTCCCTGAAACAGAATTCTAACTCTCTGTATCCCAGTATTAGTCGACTAACCCTTACCCCTAGTCGACTAATCCTGACTGTGTGTCATAGTAAATTTCTGTTCTGAATTTGGTTTTTATACTTGTTACATATGTATTATATCTTGCTTGTTCATGCTTCAATACTGGCTCTACATGACCTATTACTGGATGGATGTATCTCTTGTTGCCTCATGACTTATTATTGCATATACCCGTTCCATGACGTGTTAAACAATAATATCACCACTTATCATGCCATCCCTTAAAACTAAGCATGATACACTTGACTTTTACATAAAAAGCACCAACTTACACATGGGTCGGGGGAAATATGCGGAATATCGATATGTGTTCGTGTTTACAGTGGTATTAGGTTGTGCACTATATTTTCCGGTCTTACCTGCGGTACTCCAGGGGACCGAGGGAGTGCTTCCTCCCTTTCCTGTTTACTGTCATGACAAGGGCATACATAAGACCCTCCTGTTAGCCTAGCGGCAGGTTCCGTCTTCAAGCAACGGAACAATACTGGGCCGTGGTCCGGGCATGCACGGGACCCACTGTAAACATAGTTCGTCGATACAACCGCTGTTTCCAATAACAACCTTGTTTCACTAGGATATGGATCTATGTGCTCTGGGACGCTGGGTCACATAGCTAGATATCACAGTAAGACAAGTAATAATAATAAGACGTTAATCGTAGATTTGTTGCATATGATCTTACCTTATTGAGTTTACATCGCTTGTTATTCGTTGCTATTTATTGTAACTTCATTACCTTTATTCATGATCCTTATGTCACTTGACTATCCTTTATTTGTTATTATATGTCTTGACCCTTTGGATTTGCATATTCAGATTCTGAGGCTTGGGACGAAGTGGAGCCTTCCACGGAGGACCGGGCTTATCTTTGTGAGCAGGCTGACCGGCTCTAGTCCTATCGTGCCAGACTCTTCCTTTTGGTTCACGGGATCTCCATCCATTTCGTGAGCATTTTTGTATTTTGGTTATATAGGATTCATTTTGGACTTGGGTTGTGATAAAGGACACTTGTAAAGTGATTTTGCTTATCATAACTTGTATAGCTTTGTATTTATCTTTTGTAAGTTGGCATATGAATATACCACGCTGTGTGTTGTACTCTGATACTTGTTGTACTTATGCTTAGCGTATATACGTGGGGGCACCATCTGACCTACGTATATGCGTTGCAGTGACGTTCCCGTATCTTTGGGATCGGGGCGTTACAGGTTGGTATCAGAGCCTAGGCTCTCAAACCTAAAAGTACAACCAAGTGGCAAATTCTAGTGATTTGCTAATGCCAACTACAATGTACAAAGTTATATAGTCCTTCTCGACTTCGTCCTTGATTCATTCCTCGTATCCTAAACTCCTTCCCTTTGTTTCCAATTCCAGATCTTATCCCTTTCGGTATGGAGAGACGTTCGGGTCGCAACAATGTCGGGCAAGTACCGAATGGACCCGTAGGAGGAGAGGGTGCTGATGTCCTGAGGATCATTCAGACTATGCTGGAAAACCAGCAACAGCAGATGGAGAATCAGCAGCAGCAGACTGAGCTCCTCAGGCAGGAGTTGGCGGCTCCGAAGGAGCAAAAGCCGGGGAACATCTCAGACTTCCGACGGCTACAGCCGGCCGTATTCACGGGAGTCGAGAGGCCATTGGAGGCTGAGCAGTGGTTAACAGACACCACCGATCTGCTGAACGCCGCCAGGGTGCCTAAGGAGAACCAAGTGGAGGTTGCAAAGATCCAGCTGAAGGCCATAGCCAGGACTTGGTGGCTTGCAGAGGAGGCTCGCTTGAAGAAGCCTATCTCTTGGGATACGTTCTCCAAGAGCTTTTATAGCAGGTTCTTTCCCGCCACTGCTCAGAAGGACATGGAGGAGCAGTTCATCAGGCTTCAACAGGGGGACAGATCCGTGGATGAGTATGCTGCAGAATTCCTCAGGCTGAGTCGCTTTGCCCCTTACATGGTGTCAGATGAAGAGAAGAGGGCAAGCAGGTTTCAGCAGGGTTTACAGATGGAGATCCAGATGTTTCTGATGCCCCAGCAGCTGAAGACCTATGCTGAGGTTCTCACCATCGCTCGAGAGGTGGAGCGTGGGTTTCAGAAGAAGCAAGAGAACCAGGCCATGAAGAGGCCGTTTGTGCCGGTGGGCAGAGGAGGACCATCCAGAGCAGCGAAGGTCCAGGCCAGGCAACCATTCAGGGCAGTTCCTTACCAGGTGGCTCGACCAGGTCTTATCTGCAATTTCTGCCAGAAACCAGGACACTCTCAGCAGGATTGCAGGAGGGCAAACGGATGGTGTTTGGTGTGTGGAGCACGAGACCATGCCGTGGAGACCTGTCCGCACAGGAGGATGGGGTTTGCTAATCAAACCTTGCCGGCACCTCAAGGGCAGAATGGACAGAGGGCACTACCAGGGCCAGTTGGGCAGAGGCACCAGGGACCAGTGATGAGGAGAGCTCTTCCCCTTCCTCCACCGCATGTTGCTCGCCCAGTGCAGAGAGGAGCCCGGACGGCAGCGGGCGTGGCAGGGGTCAGGCCTACAACCTGACAGCAGAGGAGGCTGAGGCTTCAGAGGAGGTGATTACAGGTAACATCAGAGTTCATTCTATACCTGTTCTCGCTCTCTTCGATTCGGGTGCATCCCACTGTTATATCTCCGACCATTTTGTGGCTGTTCATTCCATACCTGTTAAGGCTTTAGACCACAAGTGGGAGATAAGTACTGGGGATGGGGTAGTTGTATCTTCTAGAGTTTGTGCTGACTGTCCAGTGGAGCTTTGTGGGAAGACCTTGGCCATAGATATGCTCGTACTAGACACCAAAGGGTACGACGTAATCTTAGGCATGACCTGGCTCAGTCAGTTGATTAGTATCCAATATTGCATATTTTATATCATAATCCCCATGCATAATACAAATAAATAAGTGATTTTTACTCCTCTTCTCTACTTATTTGCAGGTACATACTTAAAGGAGAGTTAGCAAATTAATTACCTTAATTAGCAATAATTAAGGTGATTAATTAAAAGATTAAAGATAAAGCCAAATCCAAATCAGATCTCACCAAGATCCGCGCGCCAATGGGAGATCCAAGTATCCTACGTGGCCAACAACCTAACAAACGAATCTCACCAGAAAGATCTGGACCAACGGCCCAGATCTGGCGGCAGATCCGCGGCAATCCGCGGCAGATCTAGGCCGTTGGATCCCCGGATTTTGTGGCAACGAACTCCTCTCCAGAAGCTTCTTCAATCTGCTATAAATACTGCATCATCACCTGCGAGAAAAAACTGATCAGAGAAGAGAGGAGATTAGTTTTAGGTGTTGTAATTTTCATTTTTCTCTAGGTTTTGTTCTTTAGTTCCCTCTTCTTCTCTATCCCTAGATTTCATTACAAAAGAGAGTGATTGTGAGGGAGAGAGCTTGTGTAATCAAGGGTGACAACTTGAAGCTATGCAAGGATTGATCCATCCTCCATTCCTCTACTTGAGTTTGATTCTAGTTTCTTGTGCTTTCTTTACTTGCTTTATTACTTGCTTTGTTTAGTTCTTGCAATCTAATTCAAGCTTTGTTTTAGTTCTTTAATGGCTTCTTGTAGCTAAATTTTCATTCCATGTACTAGTTTACCACTAGCTTAGCCACTTCACTACTCATGGGTGATTGCTTTTGTTAATCTTGCAAGTGTATGATCTTCTCTTCTCCGATGGTTAAACCACCATCTTGCAAATGAGAAAGTAATTAGGTCAACACGTGAGAGGAATTCTAAGCCTATGGATTGACAACATTAGGCAAAGCATTTGCTATCAAGGAGATTGGTAAGCTTTGGCAAGCTAGCAAGGTAATCTAGTCTTGGATCGCTTTCTTTAAGTTTCTTGTTCTTTTCTTGTGAATACCACAACCAATTCTTGATTTCTTTTCCAACGACTTCCACATGAACATATCCATCTTCTTTTAGTTTCTTTTGCATCACTAAGTTTATAATCAAGAGAAGACTACTAGTTTTATCACTTCACAACCTAACGTTTAAAGCTTCTATCGCGAGCTCTCCCTGAGATCCGACTCGGTATAGCCCTAGGCTATAGCGGAGACAAGAAAGGGTACATCAATACATTTCATTTACTACATAATAAGTACACCTCTCTTAGTCTAATCAAAATGGCGCCGTTGCCGGGGATGACAATTCTCTAATACGGCGCATACGTATTCTTTCTTAATCAAAATGGCGCCGTTGCCGGGGAGAGCGACGTTATTTTGTTGTAAAGTGAAGTACTAAACGATTCTTCTTCTCTGTTTGCAGGTTACAGGTCAAGAAACAGGAAAATCTTTGTTGCAGTTACATATAAGTGGACCTGGGCCTCTGCTCAAGAAAGCAGAGCCCAGGATCCCTCTGGAGTGCCGCGGATCCACAAGCTTTGCCGTGGAAACGCGGCACAACAGAGCTCACTTCTGACAAAATTTTTGCAGGGGCTTCTGCTCTGCAAGATACAACTGCTTCTATACTTGATTTCCTGTATACTTCACTGTATTCCTGTTAATTAATACAACAGTAAAAATTGGTTGATAATTGCTAAAAATTGTTTAGACACTTGCATTTTAGGCACGTGTCTCTTCAATTCTTTACTTTTACTGTTGAAGAGTGCTGGAGGCAAGGTACGTGTTTGCATTGCATTTAGACTAGGACAAACTCCTTGCTTGATTTTCTTGCTTTGAGTGAATCCTTGTTATATTTCTTGTACACTTGCACAATTCAAAGTTAAGGGCATACCTGTAAATAAGATAAGGTGGGGGAGGTCATTACCCTTTCCTTAGCCCGAAAACCACAACCCAAGCACTCACTACCCAAGCCTCTAATTTAATAAAAAGTAGACGTTGGCCCTAGGGACATCTCGGACTCACTTAGGAGATTATCCTAAGGGGGAAAAGTGTTGGAATTTAACTCTTGCAAAATCGGTGTCTAGGAAAGGGGTTGAGGGCCGAAAGCCCGAAGGTTGCTGGTTACTTAATTAAGGAACGTCTCCGGACGGAAAACCTCCCACCAACCTTACCCTTCCCTGGCTGATTAGCTTGTGGTTAGAGTCTACACTAACCTCCCGTGGACAGTCTATTTGTTAGGAGTCGTCTAGGTCTAAGTCTACCCTAACTTAGGTTAGAATTTTCTTTCTTTTTCTTTGTTTGTTTGTTTGTTTGATTTTGTTTGTGATTGTGTGATATGGCTTACAATTACAATTCTTTCCATCCATATGTCACACACACTCCATATTCGGATAATTCCAACCCGGTGTTTTATAATATGCACCAACCAAATACACCGGGTTGGCCTTATCCGAATCAATATGACCCATACACCCCATCTAACAATTATAATGTCCAAAATAATTTCAACTCTTCACTGAGTAATTGGGGATTCCAGTCCCCCGAGTTTAATTATCAACCTCCTTGTCCACCATTTCCACCAAGTTCACAATATTCACAAGATTCATTTCCCGATTCCGCTTCATATACTCCTTTTTCTGAACCAGTTGAAGAAAAATCTGATTTACTAAGGAGTTTAGAAGCTAACTTACAGAAAGCTGAGCAAACATTTCCAGAATCTTTTCCCTCTCCAATTCCACCGTATTTTCAAGAGTCCTACTCAGTTCCACCATTTCCTAATAAACAACCATTTGTCATGGACACGAGTAAAGATCTCTTGTGTGAGTCCACTTTTCCATCACCACCCATTTTTGACTCACACGATTCACAAAATTTCCAATTTCAAGATTCCTATACTCCCATTCTAGAGCAGCCATCTGTAGATCTATCACATCTAGAAAAGAGTATAGACATCTTGCAAGAGTCTTTCTTACAATATCAAACAACACGTACCGAGTCTTTCAATAGTGTGAAAGATCAATTGGATAACCTTCTTAGGAAAGAGGAAACTCTAGCCTATCAACATTTGACTAATCCAATTGTACCACACTCTATTGATATGACTCAAGACTCTTGTCATCTTGGAAATCCAGATTCAATTTCAGCAAGTTTTTCATTTCCTAAACTTGAACTTGTCCAAAATTCAAATCCAATTGACATTTTGGCAAGTTTTTCATCTCCTAAAAATAAACTTGTCCAAACTCCAGATCCAATTGACGTTTTGGCAAGTTTTCCTTTTTCTGAAATTGAACTGGAACATGATTTTGATCCTGAACTTCTACTTAATGATTCCAACTTACTTCCTGATTCAATCATGACTTCCATATCCTTACCGGTTTTCAATCCATTTCCCAAGTCAGAATTGGATCCATTTCCTATCCATTGTGAAATTGAATCACCAATCTTTTATGATGATCACATAGAACTTGGCCAATTCCATACTTCTGAAAATCCCATTGATAAATTGGCAAGTTCTCTACATTTAATTGAATTACATGAGGAATGTGATCTTGAACCCCAACTTTGTGCTTCAATCTTTCTTCCTGATTCCATAATGACTCCGGTATCTTTACCTCACTTTAATTTTTTCCGGAGTCAACCTTGGATCCTTTCCCAATTCACAATGAAAGTGAATCATCCATCTTTGAGGATCATGTTGAACTTGCCCAATTTTACACTTCCGAAGATACCATTGACATTCTGGCAAGTTCTCCATCTTGTGGAATTGAACTCAAATGTGACCTTGATTTTCTCAATCTCTTTACTTCTGAAACTGATTGTACAATTCTTAAGAAAGATGTTGACTTAAGTTTTGAAGAATTGTACGGTGATGAGCTTGAATTTCTTAAATTGGAAGTAAAGAGATATCACTTTTAGAAAGTCACATTCCATCGTTGAACTCTGATTGTGGACTTGAGTTTTCATTTTTTACTTGGACACAATTTCTGACTTCACTTCGACTCCTGAACCATCACTTGATTTAAATCATAATCCTGAGTCGGTGTTCCTTTCCGAGTCCAAGTCAACAGTTCTATCAGTTCATACTCCATTCTGTAACAAGGAATTTGATAAATTTGAGTCTGAAATTATTTGGAAAATCTTAAAATTAGATGGGGGCATGTACATAATTAAAATAACACACGCATGCATCTTTTTAGTGGGTCATATTTTTGCTATTTTTGGTGGGTTCCTGAAAACCCAAAGAAAAGATGATTGGGCCATGTTTCGTGGACCAATCCGACCACCACCGGAACCACCACCCTAAGGTAATTTTTGTTCCTCCCCTTTCCATTTGTTTCATGCATACATATATCATGATGCATTGAGGACAATGCATGAAATAAGTGTGGGGGAGGGTTTACTAACTTAGAGTTTTTAGAATTTCTTTCTTTTACACTTCTTTTAGAGTTTTTAGATTTCTTTCTTTTACACTTCTTTTAAAAAATAAAAAATAAAAAAATAAAAACTTTTTGAAAAAAGAGACAAAGTTTTGATCTTTTAAGAAAATTAAGATGTATCTTAGAGATTAAGAAAGCCTTAATTATGACATCTAAGCCTAGTTGAAGTAATAGATCTTGTTTGAAAATTATAGGCTAAGTAAGTAAAATTGAGGAGATATTTTTATCTTACATTTTTTGCCTTAGATAATATGCACTTCACACTTACACATTTCTTGGGATGGAAACAAAGACCAAAAATGCCATGAAAATAAAAAAAAAAAAGAAAAAAAAAGAAATATATATATAATATATATATATATAAATAAAAGATCACTTATTAAGCTGGATAACTATGCCTCAAGAAGCATGGTTACTCACGCCTAACGGTGATCTCACTTATTAAGCTGGATAATTATGCCTCAAGAAGCATGATTATTCACGCCTAACGGTGATAATAAATAATCCCCTTTAGTTTCGTGGCCTTTTCTACTCGAGACCTTAAACCCGAGGGATGTTTTCTCATCTGGTGCCCTAAGACCGTCTGGTTTGGGAGTCATCGGTTAAAGGCTCGCTACAAGGGTAGATTAGAAAGCCTAATAAAACTAAGGGAAGAAAAAGAAAAAAAGAATATATATAAATAAATGGCTTGATGGTTGGAGTTGAAATCCCAGAAATCTTCACTTACACGGTGTGCATATTATCTAGGTTTTATGAAAGAAAATATTCAATCCAATTTTGAATTCTTACCTTAATTGAAAACAAGATCTTGCATGGATACTAAGTTTAAGGAAAATGATTATAGGTGGACTTATGACCTAGGATCACTTATATTTTTGCAAAAATAGTTCGTAAACTTGTCTCTTATTCAAAATGCATTTTCAAAATACTAACATTTGTCTTCTTTCTTTATGGATTTTGTGGGTGTAATCCGCTGAAAACCCTCAGGAGACAACACTCCTCCTCTAGGGTAACCTAGAGGTTTAACGGCTTGTTGCACATGCTCAGTGCAATCGCGTCACCTGCGAAAGTGGTGCAATAAATTGGTAGTTTAGATTTTCTTTTCTTTTTCTTAGTTTTGCTCGGGACGAGCAAAAGAATAAGTGTGGGGGTGTGATTAGTATCCAATATTGCATATTTTATATCATAATCCCCATGCATAATACAAATAAATAAGTGATTTTTACTCCTCTTCTCTACTTATTTGCAGGTACATACTTAAAGGAGAGTTAGCAAATTAATTACCTTAATTAGCAATAATTAAGGTGATTAATTAAAAGATTAAAGATAAAGCCAAATCCAAATCAGATCTCACCAAGATCCGCGCGCCAATTGGGAGATCCAAGTATCCTACGTGGCCAACAACCTAACAAACGAATCTCACCAGAAAGATCTGGACCAACGGCCCAGATCTGGCGGCAGATCCGCGGCAATCCGCGGCAGATCTAGGCCGTTGGATCCCCGGATTTTGTGGCAACGAACTCCTCTCCAGAAGCTTCTTCAATCTGCTATAAATACTGCATCATCACCTGCGAGAAAAAACTGATCAGAGAAGAGAGGAGATTAGTTTTAGGTGTTGTAATTTTCATTTTTCTCTAGGTTTTGTTCTTTAGTTCCCTCTTCTTCTCTATCCCTAGATTCATTACAAAAGAGAGTGATTGTGAGGGAGAGAGCTTGTGTAATCAAGGGTGACAACTTGAAGCTATGCAAGGATTGATCCATCCTCCATTCCTCTACTTGAGTTTGATTCTAGTTTCTTGTGCTTTCTTTACTTGCTTTATTACTTGCTTTGTTTAGTTCTTGCAATCTAATTCAAGCTTTGTTTTAGTTCTTTAATGGCTTCTTGTAGCTAAATTTTCATTCCATGTACTAGTTTACCACTAGCTTAGCCACTTCACTACTCATGGGTGATTGCTTTTGTTAATCTTGCAAGTGTATGATCTTCTCTTCTCCGATGGTTAAACCACCATCTTGCAAATGAGAAAGTAATTAGGTCAACACGTGAGAGGAATTCTAAGCCTATGGATTGACAACATTAGGCAAAGCATTTGCTATCAAGGAGATTGGTAAGCTTTGGCAAGCTAGCAAGGTAATCTAGTCTTGGATCGCTTTCTTTAAGTTTCTTGTTCTTTTCTTGTGAATACCACAACCAATTCTTGATTTCTTTTCCAACGACTTCCACATGAACATATCCATCTTCTTTTAGTTTCTTTGCATCACTAAGTTTATAATCAAGAGAAGACTACTAGTTTTATCACTTCACAACCTAACGTTTAAAGCTTCTATCGCGAGCTCTCCCTGAGATCCGACTCGGTATAGCCCTAGGCTATAGCGGAGACAAGAAAGGGTACATCAAATACATTTCATTTACTACATAATAAGTACACCTCTCTTAGTCTAATCAAAATGGCGCCGTTGCCGGGGATGACAATTCTCTAATACGGCGCATACGTATTCTTTCTTAATCATCAGTACTATGCGGTGATCGACTGTAGAGGGAGGAAGATCAATTTCAGAATCCCGCATCAGCCGGAGTTCCAGTTCAGTGGAGAGGTGAAGCCTGCTAAGAAGGAGATTCAGATGACCACTTCGGAGGTTCTGAAGGGAGTGCCGGTGTGGGATGAATTTCCAGAAGTCTTTGCTGAGATTTCAGGACTTCCACCGGAGAGGATAGTGGAGTTCTCCATTGATACAGTTCCAGGGACAGCTCCTATATCCAAGGCTCCGTACAGGATGGCACCGACGGAGTTGGAGATCCTGAAGAAGCAGCTGCAGGAGTATTCGGACAAGGGATTGATTCGGCCGAGCACTTCACCATGGGGAGCTCCAGTACTCTTGGCGAGTAAGAAGGATGGTGGTAAGAGGCTTTGTATTGATTATAGGGAGTTGAACAAGGTCACCATCAAGAACAAGTATCCCTTGCCCGGATTGATGACTTGTTTGATCAGCTTCATGGAGCCCGCGTATTTTCTAAGTTAGATTTGCAATCGGGTTACCATCAGCTGAGGGTGAAGAAGGAGGATGTTCCGAAGACGGCATTCAGGACCCGTTATGGCCACTATGAATTTCTAGTTATGCCTTTCGGAGTCACCAATGCCCCTGCGGTTTTCATGGATTTGATGAACCGAGTGTTCTCCCCTTACCTAGATCAGTTTGTAGTTGTATTCATAGATGACATCCTGATCTATTCAAGGAATGAGAAGGAGCATGCAGAGCACTTGAGGGTTGTGTTGCAGACCCTCCAGCAGGAGCAGCTTCATGCCAAGAGGAGCAAGTGTGAATTCTGGTTGGACAGCATAGCTTTCCTTGGACACATAGTTTCAGCAGAAGGAATTTCAGTTGATCCTAGTAAAGTCCAGGCAGTGAAGGATTGGCCAGTTCCGGAGACGGTGACTGAGATAAAGAGCTTTCTTGGACTAGCCGGATATTACAGGCGCTTTGTCCAGGATTTCTCTAGACTTGCAGCTCCGTTGACCAGGCTCACCAGAAAAGGGGAGAGATACATATGGACGGAAGAATGTGATGCAGCATTTGAGCAGTTGAAGCAGAGGCTTATTTCAGCTCCAATCTTGAGGACCCCTTCAGGAAGAGGAGGGATGGTCATTTTCTGTGATGCATCAGGTAAAGGCCTGGGGTGTGTGCTTATGCAACATGATCATGTTATAGCATACGCATCTAGGCAGTTGAAGCCTCATGAGAGGAATTACCCAACTCATGACTTGGAATTGGCAGCTGTGATATTTGCTTTGAAGATCTGGAGACACTACCTTCTGGGAGACAAAGTGTTGATATACACAGACCACAAGAGCCTCAAGTATATTTTCTCACAGAAGGAGTTGAATATGAGGCAGAGGAGGTGGTTGGAGCTTATGGCGGACTATGATATTGACTTGCAGTATCATCCAGGCAAAGTCAATACCGTTCCTGATGCACTGAGCAGGATGCCAGAGAACAGAGTGCTAGTCCACCTCACGCAGCAGAGGGAGTTGATTCAGGAATTCATCAGATTGGATTTGATGTTAGTGCAAGGGGGTGATAAGGCCGGGCAGTTCATGGCTTTACAGATCCAGTCATCATTGATAGAGGAGATCAAGGAAGCTCAGATGGAGGACCCCAGATTGCAGACATTCAGAGCTCAGGTGGAGGCTGGATTGAGGTCGGATATCTGCATTCACCCAAATGGTGCATTATATTTTGGAGATAGACTTTGTGTTCCCCGAGGAGAAGTCAGACAGAAGATTTTGGAGGAAGCACACAGTTCAGCTTATTCTATACACCCTGGGGGAAACAAGATGTACCAGGATCTGAAGAAGCACTTTTGGTGGAATGCCATGAAGAGGGAGATAGCCCAGTTTGTTGCTAAGTGCTTGGTTTGCCAGCAGATAAAGATCGAGCATCAGAGATCAGCTGGACTTCTTCAACCTTTGCCGATACCCGAGTGGAAATGGGAGCACATCACCATGGACTTCGTGACGGCATTACCTCGGAGTCCCAGGGGTAATAATGCGGTGTGGGTGATAGTTGATCGCCTCACCAAGTCAGCTCACTTCATACCATTCAGGGTAGGCCAGTCGACAGAGGTTCTGGCAGATAAGTATATGAAGGAGGTGGTTCGTCTGCATGGAGTTCCAGTTAGTATTGTGTCAGATAGAGACACCAGATTCAGATCTCATTTCTGGGAGAGTCTCCAAGAAAGTCTGGGAACTCGTCTGAAATTCAGTACTTCTTATCATCCTCAGACAGACGGACAATCTGAGAGGACTATCCAGATCCTTGAAGATATGTTGAGGGCTTGCATGATTGACTTTGGGGGATCTTGGGAAGACCATCTTCACTTGGCTGAGTTTTCATATAACAACAGCTACCAGGCAAGTATTAAGATGGCACCCTTTGAGGCATTGTATGGTAGGAAGTGCCGATCACCGATTTGTTGGGATGAAGTCGGTGAGAGGAGTCTTTTGGGACCAGAGATTCTGATGCAGACTACAGAGAAAGTCAGGGTTATCAGAAATCATCTCAGAGCAGCTCAGAGTAGGCAGAAGAGTTGGGCAGACACTCGGAGAAGGCCATTGGAGTTCCAGGTTGGAGATCATGTATTCTTGAGGATATCACCTACCAAGGGAGTGATCCGGTTCGGTGCTCGTGGGAAGCTTAGTCCAAGATATATTGGCCCATTCGAGATCCTGGATCGTGTGGGAGATGTGTCCTATAGATTGGCATTACCGCCATCTTTGGACGGGGTGCATAATGTCTTCCACGTGTCTCAGTTGAGGAAGTATGTCAGGGATGACAGCCATATTCTGGATCATTCCGAGCTGGAGCTACAACCGGATTTATCATACCAAGAGCAGCCGTTGGCCATCCTGGATAGGAGTGTCAAGACACTGAAGAACAGAGCTATTCCATTGGTATTGGTGTCATGGAACAGGCATGCGCCAGGAGAGGCCACTTGGGAGCGTGAGGACGTTATCCGGGATCGTTATCCTCATCTTTTCACATCTTGATTTGGTAAAACTCTTTTCTTCTACTCTTCTTTACCGTTATCTTTCCTTGTATCCATATCTATCTGTTGCTTTTCCTGTTATCTTTTACCTTATGAAATTTCGAGGACGAAATGTTTGTAAGGTGGGTAGATTGTAATACCCCTCTCCCGGAATACGTACTTAGTTACGTATTCAGTCCTTTGGCCGTATTTTCCGATGTACCATCCGTATTTGACCAATTTCAATTTCAAATATCATTTTCCAATATTTTAGATTTTATGTGATTTTCTGGAATTTTCTGGAATTAAAATGAATTTCTCCGAAACCGGTGTCGGCCAGTACCGCTGGCCGATTTCCGAATTTTTATCTTCCAAACTGTTAGGAATTTCTAGAAAGTCCTTTAGACTTTATTTCTTAGAATCATATTTCTTACCTATACTCTTTTTCTGAGAATTTTATAAATTTATGAAAATTCTTTCGGAGTCGGTGAATAGCTGGTTCCGGGATTTTTAATTAAAAATCTATACAGTATTTCTTCCAACGAATTTCACCATGAGTCTTCAAATTATTTTCTGATTTTTGGTAAAATTTTCAGACCAATCCGAGATACTTGAAATTCGGACCTTTTTTCAAAAATTGCAAAATTCCATTTTCCACCTCATGTGCCACCTCAAATCCCACTCACACTTCACCTAACACCACACTCACTCTCTCTCTCACCCACAGCCGGCCAAGTGGCCAAAGAGAGGACACTCACCTCACCCCTCCTTTTGCAAGAAAACCCCTCACTTCTATCCAATTTCCAAACCCTTTACAAAAATCCCAAACTATAAATTCCTATTCATTTGCAAATCACTTTTTCTCTCTTTCACTTCAACAGAGAAGAGAAACTCCACATTCTCCTTCTCCCTCTAGCAAAAACCCTAGCTCCATGAACCCATCTCTTCATCTCCACCTCAGGCTTCAAGGACTTCCTCAAGGGCTTCATCTAGGGCTTCCTCAAGGACCTCAACTTCAACCATCATCCTCATCCTTGGATCAAGTCACAATTGAACCTATCCCAAGTGAGTATTTCACTCACCAAGACTTGTATTAGCCCTAGAATGCTTGTATCTACACTTCTTGTACACCTAGGTCACCAAAAACCACGAATTGAACCATCAAACACACTTCCAAAAATTCTGATCTGCTCACTGTTCTTCACAGTATTAGTCGACTCATCATAGGAACTAGTCGACTAGAACACTTAGCTGAAACTTAGTTTTCTGAAAAACCCAGTATTAGTCGACTTGCCCAAATATTAGTCGACTAACAAACTCTCTGGAAACCCATATTAGTCGACTCCTAAAATTACCTAGTCGACTAATCCTTCCTGGACCAGAAACCAACTTTCTGTATCAGCAGACTTAGTCGACTTAAGTGTCCTTTAGTCGACTAGAACTCCCTATTAGTCGACTAACCTTCCTACCCTAGTCGACTAATTTCCCTGAAACAGAATTCTAACTCTCTGTATCCCAGTATTAGTCGACTAACCCTTACCCTAGTCGACTAATCCTGACTGTGTGTCATAGTAAATTCTGTTCTGAATTTGGTTTTTATACTTGTTACATATGTATTATATCTTGCTTGTTCATGCTTCAATACTGGCTCTACATGACCTATTACTGGATGGATGTATCTCTTGTTGCCTCATGACTTATTATTGCATATACCCGTTCCATGACGTGTTAAACAATAATATCACCACTTATCATGCCATCCCTTAAAACTAAGCATGATACACTTGACTTTTACATAAAAAGCACCAACTTACACATGGGTCGGGGGAAATATGCGGAATATCGATATGTGTTCGTGTTTACAGTGGTATTAGGTTGTGCACTATATTTTCCGGTCTTACCTGCGGTACTCCAGGGACCGAGGGGAGTGCTTCCTCCCTTTCCTGTTTACTGTCATGACAAGGGCATACATAAGACCCTCCTGTTAGCCTAGCGGCAGGTTCCGTCTTCAAGCAACGGAACAATACTGGGCCGTGGTCCCGGGCATGCACGGGACCCACTGTAAACATAGTTCGTCGATACAACCGCTGTTTCCAATAACAACCTTGTTTCACTAGGATATGGATCTATGTGCTCTGGGACGCTGGGTCACATAGCTAGATATCACAGTAAGACAAGTAATAATAATAAGACGTTAATCGTAGATTTGTTGCATATGATCTTACCTTATTGAGTTTACATCGCTTGTTATTCGTTGCTATTTATTGTAACTTCATTACCTTTATTCATGATCCTTATGTCACTTGACTATCCTTTATTTGTTATTATATGTCTTGAACCTTTGGATTTGCATATTCAGATTCTGAGGCTTGGGACGAAGTGGAGCCTTCCACGGAGGACCGGGCTTATCTTTGTGAGCAGGCTGACCGGCTCTAGTCCTATCGTGCCAGACTCTTCCTTTTGGTTCACGGGATCTCCATCCATTTCGTGAGCATTTTTGTATTTTTGGTTATATAGGATTCATTTTGGACTTGGGTTGTGATAAAGGACACTTGTAAAGTGATTTTGCTTATCATAACTTGTATAGCTTTGTATTTATCTTTTGTAAGTTGGCATATGAATATACCACGCTGTGTGTTGTACTCTGATACTTGTTGTACTTATGCTTAGCGTATATACGTGGGGGCACCATCTGACCTACGTATATGCGTTGCAGTGACGTTCCCGTATC
>JAVJIF010028296.1:0-54600 GCA_038442645.1 Agave tequilana | reverse complement strand
TCCATTAAGCGAAGGATTACGACCTTGTGTAGGAGGAAGACCTTTCGTGTCTAGTTGGGATGGTTCATCACCCTGAAAGTAGATAGAACAACTTGTTTGCCTTTGGAGCAATGATTCTGTTGTATGAAAAACAATCTTGATGTAGTATCAATGTATCTTCCCTTTTGAATCAATAAAAATGTTTTTTCTGCTTATCTTTACATTTTGAAAACACCTGGAATGGACTAGCTTAGGTAAGTCTTTTCCTTAGGAGGAAAGAAAAGCTCTTAGCGGAGTTAAGCTTCCCGTGAAGCTGAAGACGAATTTTCAGCTAAGTCAAGAACGAGCTTCCAGCAGAGTTAGCATGAAATTTCTGCAAAGTTAGAGATGAGCTCTTAGCGGAGCTAAGACTCGTCTTTCAGCGAAGTTAACCAAGCGTTGCGCGAAGTCAACGTTGAACTCGCAGCGGAGTTAGCCCTTGGCGGGGCTGAAGCAAGATTTCTCGGGAAGACGCTTAGGCACTGTCTCAAATTAATTTGAAATGGCCGCCTGCACTTCTTTTGAGGAGGCGAAATTAAGATATTTTATGTCTATAAAAGCCCGATGGGCTGAAAGAGAGAATTAACTTCTCAACACTTCAAATTTTTAGAGAAACAAATCTCTTTCTCTTCCTTCTTCTTCGTTCAGATTTTCAGAACTTCACAGTTCTTCATGGCTCCCAAACATCGAGCAGGCAAAGAGGCAGTGACCTCTGCTATGGAGGCGCCTTCTCCTTCTCTGATCATCGAACGCCCCATTGCGTGTAGGATTTTTCACTTTCATTCAGAGATTTTTATCTCTTTTCGAAGCCATTTACTGGCTATTTCATGGTGAATCCAGAGTGATTCATCATGATCCAGTGATCTCAGGGAGTTGCTCTCCCTTAATTCAAATCTATCTAATTTTTAGGGATTTAATTCCCCTCCATTTCGTGAATTGAAATTTAGAAACCGAATGGTTTCTTCTCCCAGCTTCTATGCGAAGTTAGCCCTTAGGGCTGTTCATGTTCCGTCACGTGGCAGGATGTGAAGCTAGCTCTCGAAGCGTAGCTGGGAAAAGGACCATAAAGTCCTTTGAACAGTTTAGGCACAAGTGCTTTTCTAGCAAAGTTAGCCCTTAGGGGCTTCTTTGCATCTGTTCAGTGACAGAACGCGAAGCTAAGCTTCTAGAGCGAAGTTAACACTTGGATATTTTCTGCATTCTGCCTTCGTGCAGAGTGCAAAGCTAAGCTGTAGATTGTGAAGCTGAGCTTTAGAACGAAGCTAATGCTAGGCTAGCTTCGCTCGGAGAGCGAAGCTATTCCTTAGCAAATTTTTTTTTTGCTTTAGCTTTCTTTTTCTTCGGCAAATGAACTAATATAATTTCTTCTTGTTTTTACAGTGCATTATACCCCGGGTCCTTGAACAGTCTCTTTAGAACAGCCAGGGGACTGGATGGTAATGTTAGCCTGCAACTCCAGGGGCGGGCCTCATTACTCAGTGAGCGAAGTGCTCCTAGCCGGGATGCCCTTATCCACGCTGGAGATCAGCATACTATAAGAATCATCTTAACTACTGCTCCCTCGAGGATTGTGACCGAAATTTTTTCATAAAACCCAATTTCATGTTTGAGGACGCAGCGCCGAAACCGATCATCAGCTATTGGCTAGAGAAGGGCAGTGGATCTTCAATCTGGATGGCGAGAAGATTTCTTTCAATGCGTCATTTTCCACTCTCTTTCTTTCAATGCGTGATGAGCCTCGGAAGATGAAGTGGAAAGTGACTCGGACCACTGACTCCATTTATATCGGGAAATTGATAGCTTCGTCTCCAGGTTATATAAGGGCAGGTCCTCCTCGCTGCATATTGGGTCTCCACCCTGGGAACGTTCTTCAAGAAATTCTGGTAGGGAAAAATCTCGCCATGGCTCAAACTTTGGAAACCAGTTCTTCAAAGTTCATGGCAATTATCCAGTCACTGATTTCAGGACTCCAGGCTGGATTTATCCCAAGGCCTGGGGATGGACTTGACCCTGTACATCTTGGCACATTTTTAAGAGGATTTGGAGAGGCTGGGACTTACGAGGGCGTCAGGGCAACCTGCTATGGCATTCAGATGAGCGTAGAGAACTTCTACGCCATCTTCGAATTATATTGTCTAGCTATATGGACCTTCTTTACCTCTGTAGGTGAATTGGGAATGACTTTACATGAGATGTGGGAAGTCTCTGCTCTGCCTTTGGGATCTTTCCCTTACGAAGAATACTTCCCATGCGAGGTGAAATTGGCACTTCTGGAGAAAAAGGAACCGGCCTTGTTCGATACTTACCGAGTTAATGTGCCATTTTTATATTTGCTCGAGTATGCACGGAAGCCATAAGGGAGCTTCGAATAGTTCAAAGAGCTGAGGGAATTATTTGTTCCCCAACCTGGAAGATGCTCCTGAAGCGGTTCACTGTAGGGTTGCAGTCGAGGATATTTCTGGAGGATGCAAGAACATTCTCAGGGAGATATGATTTTGGAAGAAGATGATGGTATTTATGAGAAAGGTGATATTCTCAGGAGTTTCCATCATCAAGCCCGTCGACCGATGCCCCAGAAAGCACTTTTGGCGGGGTTTCTATCGGTTTGGTTGAAGAGATGTGTGATGCCATCTCCTTCTAGCGATGCTATTCTTCCGACTGTCTTATTACCAGCTGTTCGTCTAGTCCACGGTCGTTCTCTTGGACTTCTCCCGGCAATGGTGTGTTGTATTCAACAGGGCCTTCGTGCATTGACGGAGGCTTTCTGTAGGCCACCAACAATGAAAAGGGAAAAGGTACTATCTTGCCCCGTGACGGACCAACCCCAGGATCGGCCTGCCATACACCTATTTGATGGCATGGTTCGCTCTTCACTGCCATGCTATTATTCAAGCTGGTGAAGAGCCTCCAGAAGGCGTTCGAATGGCGCTTCTTCATCGGTTTGAGGGATCTTCATGGTTCGGACCTATGTGGCCGCGGTCCGTAAGCTGCTGTGCTGTCGTGATGTTTACAGTCTTTTTCGATGCTTTCCCTACATTCGCGATGCAGGCTACTGTTGACACTTTAAAAAGATAAGATTCTGACTGGCCTGAATAATGTCTAAACTTGTTGACATTTACAAAAGACAAGTGAAAGATAGGCTGATTGGTCCGAACAATGTCTAAACTTGTTGACATTACAAAAGACAAGCGATAGACAAGCTGATGACCGGTTCTGTACTTGTTGACATTTACAAAAGACAAGTAACAGATAAGCTGACAACCAGTTTTCACCCATCTCCGAGGGACAAAGCAGTAACTTGGACTCTACTATCCAGTGAAGCAGACAGTAAGCCCAGATTGTCTCTAAACAGACCGCAGCAGGTCTAAGATGCTAGCACTTAGCATCACATGAGCCCAAAGGGACAGCCTCGCCTGAGAGGCTAAGATCATCCAACTTCACTTGAAACCATTCACAGCTCTGCCAGGGAGCTAACTTATAGCTTCGCCTGAAGTGCTCAGTTAACTCTGCAGAGAGAGTTAACTTCGCTTGAAGCCACACGCAATCGCGCAGAAGAATGTTCGATAGCTTCGCCACAGACGATATCTAGCTCCGCTGAATGAAGAGTTGTCTTCTGACTTCGCCACATGCGCCTTCCAGCTCCGCTGTGAGCTCAACGCGGAAGCTCTGCTGCGGGTCTGCTATGGTCAACCTTTGACCAATTAAATCTCCAGATGAGATCAAATCTAATTAGGATGAGATCAAATCCAATCAAGATCAAATCTGAGATCAAATTTGGCAGTTGATTGCCATAATCTCTTGACTCTCCTAAAACGAGTAAGAGGATCAAGGGAGATCTTCCAACTATATGGAAAGGATCAAAACAGATCAAGAAGATCAACCGACCTACTATTTCTAGCTTCGCAGAAGCTAATTCTAGCCTCGCAGCAAGGCTACTTTCCAGATTGAACAGATTTGATTCAATCTATTTTTAAGGGACAATTATACCCCTGCTCTCCCTATAAATAGCCCACCAGGGGCACAAGGAGAGAAGACATGCGATACGCTCCAGAGAGACGGCAGACTTCTCGAGAGGACGCACCGTGCACAAACAGAGATCTAGTCTCTTGCTTCCAAGAATTCAGAGACTTTAGAGAACTGCTCTCTAATCAGGGTGCTAATACCCTAATACCTTCCTTCCTCTCAAGGAATTTTCGGAACCAGGCGAGAAGGAATTCCTAAGTGAAGGCAGTTTTGAGAAGCAACAAGAGGGTTCCACCAACCTTCTGTTCTCCGATTCCCCGAACCAGGCGGAGAAGGGAATCTCATCGCTCGCATCGTCAAAGGGATAAAGTGGTCGCGCGCTGACCAGACTCCTATCGGCACACTTCTGTAGAATATCAGAGGAGATCTACTTGTAATCTTTTGTGTTACTTGTAATTTAGCTCCTCGACCCTTTTTTTGTAAGTTTTCCCCTTTGCAAATCAATGGAAAACAAGATGGCGACTCCACTGGGGATGATATTCTCCACTGCTGAGAATCAAGTGTCGCAATGCGACAACAGACCTTCGGGTCTATCTATGAATCCAAGAAAGCCGGTGCAGCCAGAGCCTCTCTGGCTAAATCTTCAAGGCAAGTCTCTACGGAGACAGACAAGGCTCTCTGCGAGCCTACTGCGGTCCTCTGGCGCAACAAAGAAGCAGGCCCGCTGTGCAAGCCTATCACTATCGAGAACCTAGTCGTTCACTTCGACCAAGGAAAATTTGAAGAAGTCCTCTCTGGGGGTGGTCTAATGCTTCATGCACAGAAGCATAGAAAGGTCTCCATAGCCAAAGCCTCAGAGGTAGAATTCTGCCAACACCCTCAGCCTCGTGTGTGGCTAGCCAGGTTCCTTGCGGACCTAAGTCTCCTTGTCAAAGCAGATGTTGAGGCCAAAACAGAAGGCTCTGGGCAAAAGCCTCAGGCATAGCTACGCCAGGAGTGCGTCTCTCTCGCGAATAAAAAGGCAAGATGCCTGCCTGCTCCGACAATGCTGCCAGCCGCGAAGTTACAGCGGCGGACCATACCTTCGCCCAACTCAAGAGCAACAACTTGCGCCAGCCTCATTCTCATAAGCGAAGCTACTATACCACAGCGTACGCGCGAAGTTCATAGCCGCGAAGCTGGAATCAAAGCACCACAGCGTGCTTCGTCCCCCAGTCCTCCAAGTATTAAGCTCGCACTTCGCAGCGGAGCTAAAGGATTGTTCCTAAGTGCTGATAGCGTTGCTTATGCAGCTTCAGCACCCAAGGGCGTTTCCAAAGCTTTTAGCCGCGAACTTAGAGCCAAAGCACTATCTAAGGCTAATCGCCTTCGCAGCAGCATGGCAGATAAAACACCAAAGCGTGCTCCGCTCTCTAGTTCGTCAAGCGCTAAGCTCACGCTTTGTGGCGGAGCTAAGGGATTGTTCCTAAGTGCTGACAGCATTGCTTATGCAGCTTCAGCATCCAAGGGCATTCCCAAGGTTCTTAGACGCGAAGCTAGAGCTGAAGCACTATTTAATGCTAATTGCCTTTGCGGCGATAAAAGGAGCAGGACATCGTCCTATGCGCAATCCAACAGAGCCCCTGCGCTCAATCGTTTAGGCCCAGCTGGTTTGACTTGCGGGAATTCTTAACAAGTAAACAGAAGTCAGAACCTTTCCAAACTTCTTCCTCCTGTTGTCAACAAGTGGGATGTCGGTGGTGACAGTCCACTCGGTCCATTGCCGGTTAGGACCAATCCCCGCCGCTTGATTAGTCTACGATTATGCATTATTATATCGCATTTCCCACCGATTTATGAATAAATTGTCGGTCTAAACGTGTTTTGGTCTTTATTGCAGGTAGATCCAAAGTTCAAGGGCAAAGGAGTAATAAGAGCTTAATTAAACCTCTTTTATGGTAATTAATCCCGCATTACTTGGAGGCCAAGTAAAGGATTATCTAGAAGATTCATTGAACCTAGACTCCTGCGCATGTCAGACGAATATTCGGGAGAATTACTAGAAATAGAATATACCCTGAACATTCTCGCAGCCAGTGGAACAATCTGACAAAAACCAGGGACGTGGCTCCCTGGTATTGTCGCGAAAACGCGGCAATAGCCGTGTTTTCACGGCAAGGCAGTGGAGCCACGCGTCGATTTTCGACGCGTGTCCCTGTCTCGTCTTCCAGAGGCTTCTGAGGCCTATAAATAGCCCTGTATTCGACCAGAGCGCAGAGAGCAGTTTTCGTTTTAGGAGTAGGTGCAGATTTTAGGAGTAGTGTAGGTGAGTGTTCTTCATTTCTTGTATTTTCTTTTCTTTTTAGATCATTGTAGTAGGGCTGAGTGATTCATAGAGAGAAAGATAGTGAGGGATTGATGTAATAGATAGTGACAGTCTATGTAATGGTGCCTCCTTTCTCTTCCATTGTAATCTCCTTCATCTTCTACATGATTTCTTGCTAACTTTTCTTCTCATGGCAATCTAACTACTAACCACTAACCATCTAACCAATTACTTGATAATCCACATGAATCGGGTTGCCTCTATTAAGGCCTTGTTCTTGCAAGAGCCATTGATGGCCAATGATGATGGGTTCTAACATCTAACTTGCTAACCAAGCTAACTCTCTTTTATTTTCATGCTTTCTTTTTAGTAGTGTAATGAGTGATGCTTGTGTTAGCTTGATCTTGACGCATGTTTGAATGTGATGAACCATCCATGTGCCATACTTGTATCGTCTCTTGAAGCCAAGGATTATTGATGGCCGAGGATCAAAATGTGAGGCAACTATCATGAAGAGGGTTAGCATGGTTAGTGGAGCATTTAGTAGTTAGTAGCCATGAGTTTTCTTTTCTTTTGTTTAGAAATCATTTCCAAACTCTTTTCTCGTTTCTTCGCCGTTTTCATCGCCTTCCTCACCTACCACATTCTGGATTTCCTTTTCTTTTCTTTTTCATTTTCTTTGTCATTCTTTTAACAAAAAAGAATTGTTAACAAACAATGTGAATAGAAACTGTCAATGCTTCTATCGCCTCCCTTCCCTGTGGATTCGACCCGTTGAGCCAATGCTATAACGGAAGTATCGAGGGTACATTAGCACATTCGAGCTTTTACATCAGTTTTACATAAAAACACACTTTTGAGTGCTAGTTCCGCCCGATCAAAAAAATGGCGCCGTTGCCGGGGAAGGGAATGGTTTTGTTTTCACGTTTTTGTTAACATTGTCTTCTCTGTTTTGGTGTGCAGGACAAGCTTTACAGGTGCTTAATATTGCAGTACATAAACTAGCTTTGCATCTCCCTGCTCTTGAAAGCGGGGCCCCAGTTTTTAAAGAACCGCCGCGCAAACGCGGCAAAAGTCGCGAAAACGCGGCCTTGTTGTGACAATTTTGTATCTTGTTATGCTGGGATGTGTTCATTGTAATAGCTAGTAGATTTGTACTGCTATCTTTCTTGCTTTGATTGCCTACACACCATAATAAATAAAAGAACTAAAATACGGTATTTGGACGCTTTTAAAACGGTTTAGACATTTGCATTTAGGCACGTGTCAATTCAATTCCAAAATACTGTATTTTGTTCTGTTGTTGTGATCTGGATGGAGATGTATATATGGCATTGCATATAGCATAGGACAAACACGTGGGTGATTTATCGCTTTGTGTTATATTCTTATCTATATTGCACACTTGCACGAATTGAATTTAAGGGCAAAATCCAAACATGATAAGGTGGGATTTAATCACCCTTCCTTAGCCAAAAATCATCTCCCCACTCACACTACCCAAGCCCTAATAAAATTTGAATAGACGTTGGCCCCTAGGGACATCTAGGTCTAGGTCAACCCTCCTATAGACTTGGTTTTGATTCTTTTTGATTGTTGTTTGATTTTTTTCTTTTTGTTTGTGATTGTTTGTGAAATGGATTTCAATAATAACAATTCTTTCAATCCGAATATGAATCCATATTTCACACCAACCCCATTTGATTCGGATAATTCCAACCCGGCGTTTTACAATATGCACCAACCAAAATACACCGGGTTGGCCTTATCCGAATCAATACAACCCATACCCACATTCTTATGACTATAATTTCCAAAATAATTTCAACTCGTCACAGAGTCAATGGGGATTCAATTCCCCGAGTTTAATTTTCAACCTCCTTGTCCACAATATCCACCTTGTCCACAATTTACACAATGTTCATTCCCTAATTTCGCTTCCTATACTCCTTTTTCTGAACCTCCCATTGAAGAAAAATCTGAGTTCGTAAAGAGAGTAGAAGCCAATCTACAAGAGGCCGAGCAACAATTTCACAAGACATTGGCCTCTCTAAAACATCTTCAAGAGTCTTACTCTGTTCACCTCCTCATAATGAACAATTGTATGCCCCGGAAACGAGTAAAGAACTCTTGTGTGAGTCCCAGTTTCAATCTCAACACATTTTTGACTCACATTATTCACAAAATTTCCAAAACCAAGATTCTTATACTCCCATTCTAGAGCAACCACTTGGAGATACATCATATCTAGAAAAGAGTATGGAAACCTTGCAGGAGTCTATATTACAATTCCAAAAATCATCTGCCGAGTCTGTCAATAGGGTGGAAACACAATTAAGTCAATTGGTTAACATTTATAGGAATGAGAAAACTCTATCTTATCAACCTTTGACCAATTCAGCTATGCCAAACTCTATTGATATGACCCAAGACTCTTGTTGTTTTGGAAATCAAGATTCAATTTCAGCACACCCATCTGAACTTGTCCAAACTTTAAATCCCATTGACATTTTGGCAAGTTATCCATTTCCTGAAATTGAACTGGAGCATGAATATGATCATGAACCACAAATTAGTGATTCAATTCTACTTCCTGATTCAATTATGACTCCGGTGTCTTCACCTGATTTCAATCCTTTTTCTGAGTCAGTATTAGATCTAGTGCCAATCCATTGTGAAATTGAATCACCAATCATTCATGATGATCATATTGAACTTGACCAATTTCATACTTTTGAGAGTCTCATTGATAAATTGGTAAGTTCTCATTTTTGTGGAATTGAACTCAATGAGGAATGTGACTTTGATCCTCAAATTTGTGATCCAGTTCAAATTCCTGAATTATTATTGACTCCTGTTATATTACCCAATTTGAGTAACATTTTAGAGTCATTTTAATTCCCATACCTGTCATTCCTGAACTTGAATCACCACTCTTAGAAAGTCACATTCCATCATGGGGAAATGATTGTGGACTTGAGTTTCAACTTCTTGATTTGGACCCACTTCTTGAACCGATCTCGACTCCCGAACCTTTACTTGACTTGAGTCATTTTTCTGAGTCGATATTAGTTCCTATATTTTCTGAGTCCAAATCAATCATTCCATTCTGGGACAAGGGTTTTGATAAGTTTGACTCTGAAATTATTTTGAGAAATTAGAAATTAGATGGGGTAAATTTTTAATAAAACTCATAAACATTTACATCATTCTAGTGGGTTGTATTCTTGAGGTCTCTGGTGGGTTCCTCCGGACTCCACGCAAGAATGATTGGGCTGCATTTTGTGGACCAATCAGACCGCCGTCGGAACCACCACCTTGAGGTGATTTTTCCTTCCCTCTCTATTTGTTTCATGCATACATATATCACGATGCATTGAGGACAATGCATGAGATAAGTGTGGGGGAGGGTTTACTAACTTAGAGTTTTTAGATTTTCTTTCTTTTACACTTCTTTTAGGATACTTTTAGAAATCTTCCCTTTTGTATAGGAATTTTCTCTTTCTTTAAAAACTTTTTGAAAAAAGAGACAAAGTTTTGATCTATTTTTAAGAAAATTAAGTTGATCTTAGAAATTAAGAAAGCCTTAATTATGACATCTTAAACCTAGTCAAAATAATGGATCTTGTTTAAAATTATAGGCTAAGTGAGATAAATTGGGGAGATAATTTTATCTTGAATTTTTTGCCTTAGATAGTATGCACATCGCACTTACACAATTTTTGGGATGGAAACAAAGACCTAAAATGCCATAAAGCAAATAAAAAGAAAAATATATATATAAATAAAAACATCACTTATTAAGCTGGATAACTATGCCTCAAGAAGCATGATTATTCACGCCTAACGGTGGTCAAAAGAAGCAAATAATCCCCCTTAGTTTTGTGGCCTTGTTTACTTGAGTCCTTAAACCCGAGGGATGTTTTCCCATCTGGTGCCCTAAAACCGTCTGGTCTGGGAGTCATCGGTTATAGGCTCGCTACATGGGTGAACTAGAAAGCCTAAGAAAACTAGGGAAGAAGAAAAAAAAAAAAGAAGAAAAAGAAAGAATATATATATAAATATATGGCTTGACGGTTAGAGTTGAAGTCCCAGAAATTTTCACTATCACAAAGTGCATATTATCTAGGTTTTATGAGAGATAAAATATTCAATCCAATTTTGAATTCTTACCTTAATTAAAGACAAGATCTTGCATAGAGACTAAGTTTAAGGAAGAATGATTTGTGGTGGACTTATGACCTTAGATCACTTATATTTTTGCAAAAATATTTCATAAACTTGTCTCTCTTTCAAAATGCGTTTTCAAAATACTAACATTTGTCTTCTTTCTTTATGGATTTTGTGGGTGCAATCCGCTGAAAACCCTCAGGAGACAACACTCCTCCTCTAGGGTAACCTAGAGGTTTAACGGCTTGTTGCACATACTCAGTGCAATCGCGTCACCTGCGAAAGTGGTGTAATAACATCTGTAGTATAGTTTTCTTTTCTTGTTTTGCTCGGGACGAGCAAAAGATAAGTGTGGGGTGTGATTAGTCTACGATTATGCATTATTATATCGCATTTCCCACCGATTTATGAATAAATTGTCGGTCTAAACCGTGTTTTGGTCTTTATTGCAGGTAGATCCAAAGTTCAAGGGCAAAGGAGTAATAAGAGCTTAATTAAACCTCTTTTATGGTAATTAATCCCGCATTACTTGGAGGCCAAGCAAAGGATTATCTAGAAGATTCATTGAACCTAGACTCCTACGCATGTCAGACGAATATTCGGGAGAAATTACCAGAAACAGAATATACCCTGAACATTCTCGCAGCCAGTGGAACAATCTGACAAAAACCAGGGACGTGGCTCCCTGGTATTGCCGCGTTTCCGCGGCAAGGCAGTGGAGCCACGCGTCGATTTTCGACGCGTGGCCCCGTCTCGTCTTCCAGAGGCTTCTAAGGCCTATAAATAGCCCTGTATTCGACCAGAGCGCAGAGAGCAGTTTTCGTTTTTAGGAGTAGGTGCAGATTTTAGGAGTAGTGTAGGTGAGTGTTCTTCATTTCTTGTATTTTCTTTTCTTTTTAGATCATTGTAGTAGGGCTGAGTGATTCATAGAGAGAGAGATAGTGAGGGATTGATGTAATAGATAGTAACAGTCTATGTAAAGGTGCCTCCTTTCTCTTCCATTGTAATCTCCTTCATCTTCTACATGATTTCTTGCTAACTTTCTTCTCATGGCAATCTAACTACTAACCACTAACCATCTAACCAATTACTTGATAATCCACATGAATCGTGTTGCCTCTATTAAGCCTTGTTCTTGCAAGAGCCATTGATGGCCAATGATGATGGGTTCTAACATCTAACTTGCTAACTTGCTAACCAAGCTAGCTCTCTTTTATTTTCATGCTTTCTTTTTAGTAGTGTAATGAGTGATGCTTGTGTTAGCTTGATCTTGACGCATGTTTGAATGTGATGAACCATCCATGTGCCATGCTTTGTATCGTCTCTTGAAGCCAAGGATTATTGATGGCCGAGGATCAAAATGTGAGGCAACTATCATGAAGAGGTTAGCATGGTTAGTGGAGCATTTAGTAGTTAGTAGCCATGAGTTTTCTTTTCTTTTGTTTTAGGAATCATTTTCCAAACTCTTTTCTCGTTTTCTTCGCCGTTTTCATCGCCTTCCTCACCTACCACATTCTGGATTTCCTTTTCTTTTCTTTTTCATTTTCTTTGTCATTCTTTTAACAAAGAAGAACTATTAAAAACAACGTGAATAGAAACTGTCAATGCTTCTAACGCCTCCCTTCCCTGTGGATTCGACCCGTTGAGCCAATGCTATAACGGAAGTATCGAGGGTACATTAGCACATTCGAGCTTTTACATCGGTTTTACATAAAAACACACTTTTGAGTGCTAGTTCCGCCCCGATCACCGCTCCTCCAGGTCGACGGTCAGTTTTTGATCGACTGACGGCGCAAGCTCCGATGAAGCATCGCAAAAGGAGCGTATCGCAAGATTTGCCCTCTGAATCCATTAATATGATCGTAAGGGGACGAGAGTTGCGTAGGGGTGGACGAGCATCGCATGCCGCTCTCTCCTGTTCTCCAGATCCGGATTATAGCCCGGCTTGGGCGAAGTCTTGGTACATGAAGAAGGTGTCTTTCGCAACACCAGATCTAGGGTTGCGATACCTACAGTTATGAGCATGCATCCACCTAGAAATCTCAAAGAACTTAGAGGCTTGCAAGGTAGACTTGCTTATATCAGAAGATTCATCGCAAATCTCTCAGGCCGCTGTCAACCGTTCACCCGACTCATGAAAAAGGGTGCTTCCTTTGTATGGGATCAAGCTTGTCAGGAAGCTTATGAGGATATCAAGACATATCTCACAACACCTCCAGTCTTGGTAGCACCTACATCAGGGAAACCATTCTTGCTTTATTTGAAAGCTATGGACCATTCTCTGGTGCCCTGCTTGCCCAAAAAGACGACAATGGTCATGAACAGGCCATTTATTATCTGAGCAGGACTCTGATAGGGGCAGAATCTCGCTATAATCCTATTGAGAAGGAGTGCTTAGCTCTTGTCTTTGCCGTTCAGAAGACATGACATTATTTGGTCGGCCAAACCATACATGTCATCTCCAGAGTGAATCCTTTGCGTCTTCTCATGACGAAGCCAGGATCATTGAATTCAAGATTAGCTAAATGGGCACTTCTTTTGTCTCAATACGACATGATCTTTATCCCTCAAAAGGCGGTTAAAGGCCAGGCCCTTGTAGAGTTCTTGGCTGCTCATCCAGTTTCAGAAAACTCAAAACTTCACGAAGATATTCCAGATGAAGTCTTAGAGTCCAATGTAACCTCAGAGGATGAAGTGTGGCAGATGTTCTTCGATGTAGCATCTCGAATAGGTCCTAAAGGCAGGACCATTGCTAGAGTGGGGTTGTGTTTATCTTCCCACAGAATCATGTCCTTCCCAGAGCATTTTCTCTGACAGAATCATGCTCCAACAATGTAGCGGAATATAATGCTCTACTTATTGGCCTTCAGCTCGCCCATGGAATGGGGGTACGCTACCTTGAAGCTTACGGCGATTCAAAGCTGATTATCAATCAGGTTAAAGGCGAATATGAGGTCCGTCACGAAAACTTGGTGCCTTATTACTACACAGCCATCGAATTGGCTAATCTGTTTGAAGGTTTCTACATCGGGCACGTGTCTCGATCTCAGAATACCAAGGTGGACGCTCTTGCTGCATTAGCAACAACACTAGCCCTGCCAGTCGACACCGAGTATCACCTCACAGTGGCAACTTGACACCTTGTATGCTCTAAGCATATGTTAAAAACCCGAGAAGTCTATAATGTCTCGACAGATCTTGAGCCGAAAGATTGGCGATTTCCTCTCATCAACTATGCTTTACATGGCCTGCTGCCAGACGATCCTAAAGAAGCGGCATCTATCAGACGAAGGTCTCTCCGTTTCTACTACGATCCAACTCTGAAGACACTTTACCGTCGTTCATATGAAGGTGTCCTCCTCCGTTGCCTTTCTAATTCAGAGGCGCAGGAAGTGCTTAAAAAAGCACACGACGGCATTTGCGGAGCTCATCAGCCAGGTCCAAAACTTAAAGACAGGTTGCATAGGCTTGGATACTATTGGCCAATCATGATAGCCGATGCCATCCAATATGCACGAAGATGCAAAGCATGCCAAATCCATGCGGACTTCATACACCAGCCTTCAGAGTTGCTCCACCCAACTGTTGCTTCATGGCCATTTGAAGCATGGGGAATCGATGTCGTAGGGCCAATCAACCCCTCTTCGACAAAAAGACACCGGTTTATCCTGGCAATAACCGATTACTTTTCAAAGTGGGCAGAGGCCATACCACTGGTTGAAGTCAAAACTTCTAACGTGGTCAATTTCATCAAACACCATGTCATCCATCGATTTGGTGTCCCTAGGCGGATCATTCATGATAACGGTCCCCAATTCATAAGCCAGGTATTCTATCGATTCTGCAATAAATACCGAATTCAGAATGTGACTTCAACTGCCTATAATCCCGCCGCTAATGGCTTGGCGGAAGCATTCAACAAGACGATCATCAAGTTACTCAAAAAAGTTCGTCTCCTCGAATAAGCGAGATTGGGACGAAAAGCTTGGTGAATGTCTTTGGGCCTACCGAACCACAGTTCGGACCCCGACAGGCAATACGCCTTTTTCTCTGGGGTACGGGTGTGAAGCAGTCATACCGTTGGAAATCCAGATGCCATCATTACGAGTTGCTCTGACCACTAAGATCACATCAGAGGATAATGATCGGTTGCGTCTTCAAGAGCTCGAAGCCCTAGATGAGAAGCGACTACAAGCTCAGCAGCACATCGAGTTGTATCAAGCTCGAATCTCAAAAGCCTTCAATAAGAAGGTCAAACAGAGAATCTTCCAGAAGGGAGATTTGTTGGCCCAAGAGGTTACACTCTCCAATTGTTTTGTGTTTTGATGATGACAAACCAAATTAGTGCTATTTGATACTAACAAGTTTGCTAAGATGAGTTTCAGGTCTTGTACCATGTTTAGAGACCATTCGCTTAGCTATTGCAAGAACTTCTAAGTTCCACAAAGCAAGGAAGGCAATTTGCTCATCAAGGAAGGATCATAGAAGAGAAGGGACTAGCAAGGCATTGGATGGCTCAAAGACGTGAAGATTGCTCAGAGGTCCTTAGGTTTTGTATTTTTAGTTTTATAGCTTGTTAAAGAATAGAGATTAGGTTTGAAGCTCAATCACACACGTTTTTGCGCATATACTATTTCTTAGTTTATTTCCTATAAAATATACAAAAATATTTTAGTACAAAATCTTTCTTCTACAAATTTCTTTTTATGTTACATACTGAATTTCTGTTTAAAATAGTTTTGTTAAAAATATTTTTCTTCTCAAAATTCTGTCTTTATTTCGTTTTCTGACCTGATCCGGTCGACCGGCAGTCTACCGACAGTCGACCGAGTCTGTGTCAGGCTGGTCCGGTCGACCGGACCAGTCGACCGAGGTCCTGGCAGAATGCACGTATCCGTGTGCATGTCTGTCGGTCGACCGGGGCAGTCGACCGATATTTATTTTGTTGGCCCAAAAGCCCTTCACCCTAGTTTTGATGATGATCAACTCATGTAGTTATAGTTACTAATGATCTAGTGTTTAATTAGTGACAGATTCATGATCAAGATCTTAGTAGGTGCATAGCTCAACAAAGGATAAAAGAACAAGATTTGGAGCTTGCATGTGGTGATCCAAGGAGTTTTTTGGATCATGCTTGGACCAAGTCAAGAAGCTGAGAAGCCTTCAAGGGAAGACTTCAAGAAGTTGAAGACTTGGGTCTAGGTATAGAATTTGTATTTTTGTTTTAGTAAAAATGTAAAGGATAGATAGTTGGTGGATTGCTCAAGTTATATCACACACACACACTCTTGATAGAACTCTTGATTTAATTGATTTCATAAAAGATTTCTTTTTAGAAAGAATTTTTATTTAGAAAAAGATTTTTCTTTGAGACAAAATACTATTTTGGATTTTGGTATTTCATAGTTCATATCTTTAAACCAAAATCATGATTAGTGCTTTATGTCAAAAACATAGATATTTCTTATTGATTGTGTAGTGGATCATATCCATACACACTATGCTTTAAAATGAACTCAAATATCTTGTTTTTGTATTTGATGAAGATTTAGAAAAACGAGTTTGGAAAAACATGTTTTGGAAAAATACATTTTAGTTATTGAGCTAATATTTCCAAGTTACAAAAATAGACCAAAACATCTTTAACATGTCTTGATTTTGTGCAAGCATGTTTGTTCTTTCAAGTATATTGGTAAAACTATTTTTGTAGAATTTCTATGTATTTTTAGGATTTTATAAAAGATTTTTAATCCTGTTTTCTGACCTGGAGTTTGGCTGACAGGCCAAATCGGTCGACCGGACCGGTCGACCGATGTGCACAGCCCTGTGCACGTTGTCAGCACAGTGGCCGGTCGAACGGGTCGGTCGACCGACCAAGAGAGCTTTGCTCTCTGGAAAAATCAGTCGACCGAGCCGGTCGACCGATAGAGGAAATGCCCTCTGCTCCAGGAGATCGGTCGACCGAGCCGGTCGACCGGTGGCTGCAACGGTCAGAAAAATGACCGTTGGCCGGTCGACCGGCGGTCGACCGACAGCACTGACACAGCCCCAACGGCTCTATTTTCTGGGAGCCTATAAAAGGGGGTTTTGTCTATTGTTTTGTGGTTAAGATTTTTGAGACTTCTTGAGCAGATTTTCTGATACTTTAGAAGAGTTTCTCCACAAGATTTTAGTGCAAATACTTCCAATCAAAAGGAAGAGTTTTTATCAAGAGAGTGTTAAGTGATTCTTTGAGTTTTTCACCATAGTCTTTCCTTGCTTTTCTCACACCACACTTGAGCTTTCCATTGCTAGATATTCCTATAGGTGTGTTGTAGTGAGAGTGCTCTTTAGGTGATCAAGTGTTGTGATCATCAAAGAGATCTTTTCTTTGTATTTGAGGAAACGGGCAAGTGTGCTCGTTGTTGGTGGTTGGAGTTCGGTTGTGAACTCTTTGTGGTTCGAGGTACGGCCTCGGCGAGTCGGTGGACTTGCGTGTGTACGGGACTTGGGAGTCCGAGGGTTTGTAGGTGTACGGCACCGAGGAGAGATCCATTGGGATCTTGCATAGTGGAAACCCTTCGTGTGTCGAAGGCGGGGATGTAGAGCAAGTGTGCTCGAACCTCGAAACAAACCCTTTGTGTTTGCGATTGCTTACTCTTCCCTCTCTCTCTCTCTTTGTCTCTTTTATATCTTGCATTTACTTTCATTGTGTTCATCTTATATATGCATGATATATACCCTTGTGCTTAATTGATATATAATTGCGTGGGTTTGTTGTTAACACTAGTATTCAACCAAGAGAGCCAACGCGGCACCTCAACCCATTCAAGGGGAATCTAGAGGAGCTTGTCCAGAGCCTCGCAAGGGGAATTCGGCAACACTCTTGAGTTATACATAAGTGTTTAATTAAAAGAAAGTTTAATTTGGTCATCTTAGTTTTAATTCCGCATTATTTGTTCATAAGTGACCATTAGATTAGCCATCACCTATTCACCCCCCCTCTAGGTGATCTTACAATTGGTATCAGAGCTAGTGCTCTTGATAAGGGTCTAACAACCTAAGAGTTAAAGATCCTACATTTGGGCTAATCACAATATTTGTACACACACACCTCACCATGGACTTTATGTCACCACCCACCTTTGATATTCTTAACATCCACATTTGGAAAGTTAAGATGTCATTATTCCTAAAAGCCCTAGGTTATAATGTATATCTTGCCACTACTAATAATGCTTATTGTATAGATGGTAAGAATTTTGAGGCTAATGCAAAAGCCCTAAATGCTTTGAAGAGTACCCTAAATGATGATTACTTATTTAGGGTTGCTAATATTGATATGGCTTTTGTAGTTTGGAACACCCTCATCTCCCTTGGCGAAAATGAACAATACCTTGCGGGGAGTGATTCGGATGTTGGAAGCGACACCTCCAACAAGTGCTACATGGTCCAAGGGGATGACCCCCTTGAGGTAATTTCCGAATCCGAGGATGATAATGTTATGTCATATGATGAGCTTAATACATTTTGCCAATTATTGCTTGAAAAATATGACATGAAAAAGAAAGAAATTAAAAATTTGAAAAAGGATATTGCTAGCATGCATGTAGATCATGATTCATGTAGAGATAACATTGCATGTTTAGAAAAGGATAACAAGATTTTGAAAAAGGAATTTGATTGCATGCTTAATGAAAATGTTTCACTTAGGAATAAAGTCGCATGCTTAGAAAAAGAAAAAGAAGATTTGAAAAATGAGAATGTTTCCTTATTTTCTAAATTGAGTATTTTGTGTGAAGGAAACAATACTTTGAAAGAAAGATTGATTTGGTGGAAAAACAAAAGGAAAGTATTTTGCAAGAAAATAAGTCTTTGAAAAGAAAATTTGTTGAAAAAGAAAAAGATAAAGTTTGTAAAAAGAAAAAAAAAATGATTCTTCATCTCATCATGCTTTTCATGCCACATCTAATGAGATTAAGAATATGAAAAATAAGATGAATAATTTGAGCTCTAATTTGAGCACATGTGCATTCAATCATTCTAAGTTGGAATCTTTGTTTCAAAAGAAACAAGTTCCTCATGCTCATGCACATCATCATACTCATCATGCTCATGCTTATGGTGCACATCACGATCACAATCACACTCATAAGCATCATGCTAAGGTGTACATTTGTACACATTGTGGCCGCAAAGGCCATCTAGCAAGATATTGTTTTGATAAGAAACCATATTTATATTTTGCTAAGTATAATAGATTTTGGGTTCCTTACAACAATGCTAACACCAAAGGACCCAAGAAAACATGGTACCAAAACTCCCACCTTTTGATTTTGATGTAGGTGTGGGATCTCACAAAACGTGAGAAGGTTGGTACCTTGGTAGTGGTTGCAATGGACATGATGGACATACACTTGGTTGCATCACTATCAAGGAGTTTGGTGGAAAAGACCACCATGCTTGGAGCTTTGGAGTTGGTAACAACCTCTAAACTCCTATTTTATTTATGTACATGCTTTATACTTTTATCATATTCATAGCATGTTCATGTTTTAAGATTTTATGTGCCTTATGTGGTATTTACATGCTTAGATGTAGAATATATCAAACTTGTATCTATACATGTACACATAGTGAATTACAATTGACTCATATATGATTGAACTTCATGCTCACTTGTATCCACTCTATGCATGTGTATAATCTAGTTTTGATGATTCTCTTTTATACATGTTTTTTGCCAATTTTTTTTGTGTGATTTACTTCATGTATATGCATGCTTAATTCAAATCTAATAAATATACATGTATACCCGTGAGTCTCTTGCCTTCATGCAAACATTTAATAGACTCTTTTATTTTTGGGATATGTATGCATATTGTTAGATTTGTATAAACCATACATATACCATGAAAATTGTTGATTTTAGTGAAAAATGATTTTTCATGATTTGTTGTTAAAAATTTGACTTATGATCGTTTTGGGCTTCAATGACTATTTTCATGAAGATACTATTTACATAACCTTTGAACACTCATCTTTAAGAAAACATATAATTTGGAGCTTTATGGACTATGAGTGCTTGAACTTTTATGTACTTAGTAGTATTTATGAAAAACATTTGAATTTGATGTATTTGAAGGATCTTTAACTAGTTTTTCAAAAACAATTTATACTAGTTAGTTATTCTTCAAATAGCCTTGGAGATTTACACATGATCCTATTTTTATGGATAAATTCTTTTGTGATTTCAAAATTTTGATGCTTCATTGTATTGAATATTAGTTTAGATGTTAGTATTTGTCAACACTTGGATTTATACTTGTACACCTTATGGACCACAAATAAATCTATATATGATTGGGTTGAATGCTTATTTGTGCTTATTAGATGTACTAGTATAGCCTTATGTTGATGATCATTACATTCTTAAACTGGTATTCCCAATCGGATTTATGTTATGATCATGTGATTTCATTTCATGTATATGGTTATTTTGCCAAAACATTAAGATATACATGGATACCTCTTGAGTCATTTGCCTTTCATGCAAATCTATATATATGGACTCAATTGTGTCAGAGATATGTATGTATGCTTCTTGTATTGACAAAACATACATATATTATGAAACATTTTTTTTAATAAAATTTTTTTTTTTGATGATTTTCAAGGTTTTAAAAGTTATGATAATTTAAAATTTAAAGGAATATTGAGTTTTATTGCAATTTTCATGATGCCATGTTTCACATAACATTAGTACACTCATTTTTGAAAATTTGGACTTTATGGATTAGAGTGTCTTAGTGCTTTGTGATTTATGCATATCTCTTGAAAACCTTTGATTTATTCCTTGATTGAAGGATTCCGTGTTAGTTGTTAAACAAATTCATTTAACTAGTTCGAATTCTTCATATGGTAGATTATATGATGTATACACTTATGCTTACTTTTCAATTGGTATCATTGGATATGTTCAATTGGTATCAATATGACTTCATGTTGTGTATATTCATATTTTGATTGTATGTATGAATGCTTTCAAACTTTAATTATATCTATTCATACATATATGTGATCTATTTGTGCTTATTTTACAATTAGTATCTTTTAAAGCACATAGATTGTTGATGCTAAGCTTAATTAGACTTCAAATTGGTATTTCATAATAAGCTTGTGCATTTTTTTTGAAATTGGTATCAAAAATTCAAAATTTGATTATTTTACAATTGATATCTCAAAATTTGTTGTTACTAAGAAAAAGTTAAAATTTTATTTTATAAAGAAAATTCAAAATTTTTTGATTTGTATTTCCTATATCAAGGAGAGCTTAACATCTCTTCTACATATAGATTCATGTTGAGTATATTATAATTTGAGGAGCTTGACAACTCTTCTTTTCATGATATACGTGTGTAGGGGGAGCTTCACATCTCCTCTTATGCATGACATATTATACGTTATGTGAATTAGGGCTTGTCATCCCTCTTTCATGTAATGTATATGTGTCGGGAAGCTAACTTAACGTCTTCCTCTTCATGAATTTATATCGCATATAAATTTTATTGATTGATTTGTATTTATCCCTCCTTGATTTCTTTGTTTTTGACAAAAAGGGGGAGAAAAATTTGTTTGATGTATTTTTTCTTTGAACCCTTTGTTGATGATTGACAAAAAGGGGGAGAAGAATTTGTGATTTTATATGCATGATTTCATGATTTCCTTACTTAAGGGGGAGAAGTATTTGGTTCCTTGCTTAAGGGGGAGTAAGATTTGTATTTATGCATATATGTTGTCTTGCAATTAGGAGCAAAAGATTTGATTTATGATTTGATCTATATGATTGCATCTCCTACATTGCATACATGTCATGTGCTTTTATTGCCATATCTTGTATTTATTTGGTATGCATGAGTTAAGGGGGAGCCTCTTGAAGCTTTACTTTAATCCATGCATATATAACTCCATGAGTTTTGTCATCATCAAAAAGGGGGAGATTGTTGGCCCAAAAGCCCTTCACCCTAGTTTTGATGATGATCAACTCATGTAGTTATAGTTACTAATGATCTTGTGTTTAATTAGTGACAGATTCATGATCAAGATCTTAGTAGGTGCATAGCTCAACAAAGGATAAAAGAACAAGATTTGGAGCTTGCATGTGGTGATCCAAGGAGTTTTTTTTGGATAATGCTTGGACCAGTCAAGAAGATGAGAAGCCTTCAAGGGAAGACTTCAAGAAGTTGAAGACTTGGGTCTAAGTATAGAATTTGTATTTTTGTTTTAGTAAAAATGTAAAGGATAGATAGTTGGTGGATTGCTCAAGTTATATCACACACACACACTCTTGATAGAACTCTTGATTAATTGATTTCATAAAAGATTTCTTTTTAGAAAAGAATTTTTATTTAGAAAAAGATTTTTCTTTGAGACAAAATACTATTTTGGATTTTGGTATTTCATAGTTCATATCTTTAAACCAAAATCATGATTAGTGCTTTATGTCAAAAAACATAGATATTTCTTATTGATTGTGTAGTGGATCATATCCATACACACTATGCTTTAAAATGAACTCAAATATCTTGTTTTTGTATTTGATGAAGATTTAGAAAAACGAGTTTGGAAAAACATGTTTTGGAAAAATACATTTTAGTTATTGAGCTAATATTTCCAAGTTACAAAAATAGACCAAAACATCTTTAACATGTCTTGATTTTGTGCAAGCATGTTTGTTCTTTCAAGTATATTGGTAAAACTATTTTTGTAGAATTTCTATGTATTTTTAGGATTTTATAAAAGATTTTTAAATCCTGTTTCTGACCTGGAGTTTGGCTGACAGGCCAAATCGGTCGACCGGACCGGTCGACCGATGTGCACAGCCCTGTGCACGTTGTCAGCACAGTGGCCGGTCGACCGGGTCGGTCGACCGACCAAGAGAGCTTTGCTCTCTGGAAAAATCAGTCGACCGAGCCGGTCGACCGATAGAGGAAATGCCCTCTGCTCCAGGAGATCGGTCGACCGAGCCGGTCGACCGGTGGCTGCAACGGTCAGAAAAATGACCGTTGGCCGGTCGACCGGCGGTCGACCGACAGCACTGACACAGCCCCAACGGCTCTATTTTCTGGGAGCCTATAAAAGGGGGTTTTGTCTATTGTTTTGTGGTTAAGATTTTTGAGACTTCTTGAGCAGATTTTCTGATACTTTTAGAAGAGTTTCTCCACAAGATTTTAGTGCAAATACTTCCAATCAAAAGGAAGAGTTTTTATCAAGAGAGTGTTAAGTGATTCTTTGAGTTTTTCACCATAGTCTTTCCTTGCTTTTCTCACACCACACTTGAGCTTTCCATTGCTAGATATTCCTATAGGTGTGTTGTAGTAAGAGTGCTCTTTAGGTGATCAAGTGTTGTGATCATCAAAGAGATCTTTTCTTTGTATTTGAGGAAACGGGCAAGTGTGCTCGTTGTTGGTGGTTGGAGTTCGGTTGTGAACTCTTTGTGGTTCGAGGTACGGCCTCGGCGAGTCGGTGGACTTGCGTGTGTACGGGACTTGGGAGTCCGAGGGTTTGTAGGTGTACGGCACCGAGGAGAGATCCATTGGGATCTTGCATAGTGGAAACCCTTCGTGTGTCGAAGGCGGGGATGTAGAGCAAGTGTGCTCGAACCTCGAAACAAACCCTTTGTGTTTGCGATTGCTTACTCTTCCCTCTCTCTCTCTTTGTCTCTTTTATATCTTGCATTTACTTTCATTGTGTTCATCTTATATATGCATGATATATACCCTTGTGCTTAATTGATATATAATTGCGTGGTTTGTTGTTAACACTAGTATTCAACCAAGAGAGCCAACGCGGCACCTCAACCCATTCAAGGGGAATCTAGAGGAGCTTGTCCAGAGCCTCGCAAGGGAATTCGGCAACACTCTTGAGTTATACATAAGTGTTTAATTAAAAGAAAGTTTAATTTGGTCATCTTAGTTTTTAATTCCGCATTATTTGTTCATAAGTGACCATTAGATTAGCCATCACCTATTCACCCCCCCCCTCTAGGTGATCTTACATATTTTTGAGTCACAGTTTGTATCAGTCGACCGGGTCGGTCGACCGATAACCTGTAACGGTCGGAATTTTGTACTACCGGTCGACCGGCCCGGTCGACCGATGTAGCCGTTTGAACAGTAACGGGCAGATTTTTAAGAGCTGTTTATTTTTGTCTTTTGTGTTTAAAAATTCGTTTAAGGATATATTTTGATCTAATTACCTCCTAAACATCAGTAAATATGTTTTATCCCTAAACCCTAGCCCTCTCCTATAAATAGGGGTGTTTGGGGAGAGATTGGTTACAACAACAATTATTGCTAAAAATTCAAAAGTTTAAGGCTTTCAAAGTTCTTGGTTTTTGAGCTAAATTCTCTCAATTTCTGAAGGGTTTTCAAAAGTTTTTCTCTGATTTCAATTTCTTTTCCTTACACACAAAAGAGCTTCATTCCTACTCAATATTCTCTAAGGACCTTTGTAAGGGAAGAGATATTTGAAAGAGAGAGTTTGTGGTCTTTTGACTACCAAGGAAATTATTTGTACTGAGATTGTGGAGTTGGGTACTCCATTGTAATTGAGATCTTTGTGATAGTGGAGTAGCTAGAATCCTTCTGGGGAAGGCGGGGAGTAGAGCTGGGTGCTCGAACCTCGATAACATATCCTTGTGTTTGCGATTTGTTTACATTCTTGCATTCCTTACTCTACTTTGCTTGCACTTATTACTTGCTCATCATATTCATTGTCATACTTGCTTGCATTCATCTTGTGACTCTTGCTTGGTGATTGTTGTAGCTTTAATTTTTTAAATTGCCCTTTGATTAGCATCATCACCTATTCACCCGCTCTCTAGGTGATTTTCAATTGACATCAGAGCTTGGACTCTAGGTTTGGCTTAACATCCATAGAGATATCCTTAAAATATTGCTAATCAACATTTTCATTTCATTCATTCATCACTAGTAAACATGGCCGACAACATTAAATCCCACCTAAATTTGATGGCCTAAATTTCCCAATTTGGAAGGTTAGGATGACTATATTTTTGCAATCTTTGGGTAGCTTAGTGGCCAAGTCCTTGACTAAACCCAATGTAGCACCCGATGGTGATGAGAGCACTTGGACTGACTTCAACTTTAGAGAATATGAGGCTAACTCCAAAGCCCAAAACTCCCTATTAACCGCCTTGAATGAGGATGACCTTACACGGGTAATTCATTGTCAATCCGCCTATGAGATTTGGCAACACTTATTGGTCACACATGAAGGGACTTCACAAGTCAAGAGAGATAAGATAGATCTCTTGAGGTCTCAATATGAATCATTTAAAATGCTAGATGATGAATCCATTGATTGTATGATTACTCGTTTCACTAAAATTACAAATGGTCTTTCTTCATTAGGTGACGTCATCTCCAACGATCAAAAGGTGCGCAAAGTGATACGGGCTCTTCCTTCTTCATGGGAGATCAAGGCCACCACCTTAAAGGAGTTGAACGACAAGGACGAGATGGACATCATTAGTCTCATTGGGAACCTAAAGACCCATGAGATGGAGAAGAAGGCAAGAGAAGAAGCCACTACTTCAAAGAAGAAATTCATAGCCTTCAAGACTTCATCCACCAATGATGACGATGAAGATGACGAAGAAGAAGATGAGGAGCTAACTCTACTTGTGCGGAATGTCAAGAGGTTGTACCGAAAGAACAAGTTCAACTTCTGGAGAAAATTCGAAGGCAAAGAGGAGCGGAAGATCATATGCTACAATTGCCGCAAACCCGGACATATCATGGCGGATTGTCCGGAGTTCAAGAAGAAAATGACTTCCTCCTTTAAGCCAAAGAAGCCGGAGGAAAAGAAAGCCTACAAAGCTACATGGGATTCGGAAAGCGAGTCCGAAGAGGAGGTGGATCAAGCTAACATGTGTTTCATGGCAAACACACCCAAGGTAACCTCTCAATCCCTTGATGATGAAGATGATGATGTAAGTAAGGAAGTTCTTGTACATGCATTTGTAGAACTTTCTGAAACTTATGATAACAAGAAACTTGAATGTTTAAAATTACAAAAAGAAGTTGCTTTTCTTAAGAATCAACTTGCCATTGTTTCTAAAGAAAAAGATGATATTTCTTCTAATTTCATTTCCATGCAAAAAGAATTTTGTGCCTACAAGAGTACTTGTAAGGCAAAATCCCCTATTATTGATGAAAAAGAAATTTCTTCTTTTAAATCAAAAATGAATGATTTTGAAAAAGTTTTAAAAGATTGTGCCTTTAATACTAAGAAACTTGAAGAAAAATTTTCTAAAAAGCACACATCTCATGCTAAGATTCCTCATGCTCACACTACACCTAACACGTCTCATGTTCATGCTCACAATGCCCATGCTCACAAATCACACACTCATTATGCTTTTAAATATGGTAGAGTGTATAGATGCACATATTGTGGCAAAAATGGACATTTAGCTAAGTTTTGCTATGATCAACTAAATAGAACAAATAATCTTGTTTGGGTTCATGACACTAACCCTAGAGGACCCAAGAAAATGTGGGTACCAAAATCAAGTCTTAAATTGTTTGATGTAGGTACACACCAAAGCTCCAAGACGTAGGGAGCGGTGGTACCTTGATAGTGGTTGTTCAAGACACATGACATGGGACATCAATAACTTCACAACCCTATCAAGGTACATGGAGGTGGCACCGTCACCTTCGGGGATGACTCCAAAGGAACTATCATCGGTATAGGTAACATTCAAATTGGTGCATCTCCTATTATTGAGAATGTTGTTTTAGTAGATGGTTTAAAGCATAATTTGCTTAGCATTAGTCAACTTTGTGATCGTGGACTTAAAGTTGTTTTGATGATACTTCTTGCAAGATTTTTGATGTTAAATCCGATGTTTGTATTATCACCGGTTTTCGTGATAATAATGTTTATATTATTGACATGCTTAATTTAGATTGTTCTACTAAATGCTTGAATGCTTTTGATGAAAATTCTTGGCTTTGGCATAGAAGATTAGGACATGCATCTTTTGACCATATCTCTAGGATTAATTCAAAGGAATTGGTGAAGGGTATACCTTGCTTGGATTTTGAGAAAGACCGCATTTGTAGTGCGTGCCAACTTGGGAAACAAACCAAGTCTTCCTTTAAACCAATCAAGGATATCATGTCAACTAGGCCTTTAGAATTAATTCATATGGATCTTTTTGGACCAACTAAAACTAAGAGTTTAAATGGAAGTAGATTTGCATTTGTTTTGGTTGATGATTTCTCCCGTTTTACTTGGTTTTCTTTTTGCAAAATAAAGATCAAACTTTTTCTCATTTTAAGATTTTTCGAAAAAGAGTTGAAAAAAAAAGGGTTTTCCGATTTGAGAATAAGGAGTGATAGAGGTGGTGAGTTTATTAACCAACTCTTCATGACTTATTGTGATGAAAAGGGAATTAAGCATGAAACGTCTTGTCCTAGAACTCCACAACAAAATGGAGTTGTAGAAAGGAAAAATAGAACACTTCAAGAGATGGCTAGGACAATGATAAGTGAATATGACCTCCCTCAATATTTATGGGCCGAGGCCGTAAACACCGCATGCTATATATCGAATCGTATTTATTTATGCAAAAATTCTTCAAAAACTTCTTTTGAAATGTATCATTCTAGAAAACCTAATGTTGCATATTTTAAAGTTTTTGGATGCAAGTGTTTTGTTTTGAATACTAAGGATAATTTGGGTAAATTTGATGCTAAGGCTTATGAGGCTATCTTTGTTGGATATTCCTCTACTAGCAAAGCATATAGAGTTTTCATTAGATCTTCTCAAACCATTGAAGAATCCATACATGTTAAGTTTGAAGAATCTAATGTGTTTGTTGAGAATGTTGTAGAGTTTGAACCATTAGGTGAAGACATGGAGAGACTATCCTTGAAGGACTCACCCGCTCAAGAAGAAAAGCTAGATCCTATTGGTGAAGTTCAAGAGGATAAGGAGGAAAGCACTCAACCGCTTCCTAAAGCTTAGAGATACGCTACAAATCATCCTAAGGAGCTCATCTTGGGTGATGCATCTAAAGGAGTCACAACGCGCTCCAAACTCCATGACCTATGTGGTAACTTTGCTTTCATTTCTCATTTTGAACCCAAAGGCATTCTCGAAGCCGAGACGGACCCATATTGGTTGCTTGCCATGCAAGAGGAACTCAATCAATTTGAGCGCAACCAAGTTTGGCACCTTGTTCCTAAGCCCCACGATAGACCAATAATTGGTACTAAGTGGATCTTTAGAAACAAGATGGATGAGTCCGAAAATGTCATTAGGAATAAAGCTAGGTTAGTGGCCCAAGGTTACACTCAAGTTGAGGGAATTGACTTTGAGGAGACCTTTGCACCCGTAGCACGGCTTGAAGCCATACGGATGACACTAGCTTTTGCATGCTTTAAAAATTTTAAACTTTTTCAAATGGATGTGAAAAGTGCATTTTTGAATGGTTTTATTAATGAAGAAGTTTATGTTGCTCAACCTCCCGGTTTTGTTGATCATGTTCATCCCGATTTTGTTTTTAAACTTGATAAAGCTTTGTATGGATTGAAACAAGCTCCAAGAGCTTGGTATGAAAGGCTTTCTAGTTTTCTCATTTCAAATGATTTTATTAAAGGCAAAGTAGACACAACTCTTTTTACTAAGCATGTTGATAATGATATTTTAATTGTGCAAATTTATGTTGATGATATAATTTTCGGTTCTACTAATGAGCTTTTATGCAAGGATTTTGAGAAAGTCATGCAACTTGAATTTGAAATGTCTTCCATGGGTGAGCTCAATTTCTTCCTTGGACTCCAAATCAAGCAATTGCAAGACGGAACCTTCATTAACCAAGCCAAGTACGCAAAGGAGCTAGTAAAGAAGTTTGGGCTTGAAGGATCAAAGGCTTGCAACACTCCAATGGCAACTACAACCAAGCTTGATAAGGACGAACAAGGTAAAAATGTTGATATTAAATTATATAGAAGCATGATAGGAAGTCTTTTATGTTTGACGGCAAATAGGCCGGATATCATGTTTAGTGTGTGTCTTTGTGTTAGATTTCAATCGTGTCCTAAAGAGTCTCATCTTATTGCGGTAAAACGCATTATTCGTTATATTAAGGGCACTATTGGAATGGGTCTTTGGTATCCGAAAACTATAGATTTTTCAATGACTAGTTATTCGGATGCCGACTATGCGGGTTGTAGAGTAGATAGAAAGAGTACTAGTGGGACATGTCAATTTCTTGGTAATTGTCGTGTTTCATGGTCCTCTAGGAAATAAAATTCCGTAGCTCTCTCAACCGCCGAGGCGGAGTATGTTGCCGCGGGGGCTTGTTGTGCACAAGTCCTTTGGATGAAACATACTCTCCTTGATTTTGATTTGCACTTTGATCATATAAAATATTTTGTGATAATACTAGTACTATACACATGACCAAAAATGCAAATCAACATAGTAAGACCAAGCACATTGAGATTAGATATCACTTTCTTAGAGATCACTTTGAGAAAGGTGATATAGATATTGATTATGTTTCCACAGATTTACAACTAGCCGATATTTTCACTAAACCTCTTGATTTTGCTAGATTTTCGTTTATTTGTGGAGAACTTAATATTTGTATTATTGAATAGACATGTTTTTCATAACCCTTTTTGATGTATGACAAAAAGGGGGAGAATAAGTTTACATGACAAAAATAAGTTCATTTGGTCTTGGTTCCATATGAATTTATATGCTTTAATTTTAAGATTTGTTTTATGAATTTATATGTTTTGTTTTTATGAATTTTGTGTTTTTAAATAACTTCTTGTGTTTTAGTTGTTTTTGGTATTTTTGGTATCAAGAGCAATTTTTGTGTTTTATATATTGTGTTTTATATATTTGTTTTAATTGGTTTCAATAATTGGTGCATCATTTCAATTATTGGTATCTAAAGCATATTCTTGTGTTTTATGTATAGCATAATTTGAGGGGGAGTTTTCTCCTACCCTATATTTTTGTTAATAGCCTATTTGTTTTGTCATCATCAAAAAGGGGGAGATTGTTGGCCCAAGAGGTTACACTCACCAATTGTTTTGTGTTTTGATGATGACAAACCAAATTAGTGCTATTTGATACTAACAAGTTTGCTAAGATGAGTTTCAGGTCTTGTACCATGTTTAGAGACCATTCGCTTAGCTATTGCAAGAACTTCTAAGTTCCACAAAGCAAGGAAGGCAATTTGCTCATCAAGGAAGGATCATAGAAGAGAAGGCACTAGCAAGGCATTGGATGGCTCAAAGACGTGAAGATTGCTCAGAGCTCCTTAGGTTTTGTATTTTTAGTTTTATAGCTTGTTAAAGAATAGAGATTAGGTTTGAAGCTCAATCACGCACGTTTTTGCGCATATACTATTTCTTAGTTTATTTCCTATAAAATATACAAAAATATTTTAGTACAAAATCTTTCTTCTACAAATTTCTTTTTATGTTACATACTGAATTTCTTTTAAAATAGTTTTGTTAAAAATATTTTTCTTCTCAAAATTCTGTCTTTATTTCGTTTTCTGACCTGATCCGGTCGACCGGCAGTCTACCGACAGTCGACCGAGTCTGTGTCAGGCTGGTCCGGTCGACCGGACCAGTCGACCGAGGTCCTGGCAGAATGCACGTATCCGTGTGCATGTCTGTCGGTCGACCGGGGCAGTCGACCGATATTTATTTTTGAGTCACAGTTTGTATCAGTCGACCGGGTCGGTCGACCGATAACATGTAACGGTCGGAATTTTGTACTACCGGTCGACCGGCCCGGTCGACCGATGTAGCCGTTTGAACAGTAACGGGCAGATTTTTAAGAGCTGTTTATTTTTGTCTTTTGTGTTTAAAAATTCGTTTAAGGATATATTTTGATCTAATTACCTCCTAAACATCAGTAAATATGTTTTATCCCTAAACCCTAGCCCTCTCCTATAAATAGGGGTGTTTGGGGAGAGATTGGTTACAACAACAATTATTGCTAAAAATTCAAAAGTTTAAGGCTTTCAAAGTTCTTGGTTTTTGAGCTAAATTCTCTCAATTTCTGAAGGGTTTTCAAAAGTTTTTCTCTGATTTCAATTTCTTTTCCTTACACACAAAAGAGCTTCATTCCTACTCAATATTCTCTAAGGACCTTTGTAAGGGAAGAGATATTTGAAAGAGAGAGTTTGTGGTCTTTTGACTACCAAGGAAATTATTTGTACTGAGATTGTGGAGTTGGGTACTCCATTGTAATTGAGATCTTTGTGATAGTGGAAGTAGCTAGAATCCTTCTGGGGAAGGCGGGGAGTAGAGCTGGGTGCTCGAACCTCGATAACATATCCTTGTGTTTGCGATTGGTTTACATTCTTGCATTCCTTACTCTACTTTGCTTGCACTTATTACTTGCTCATCATATTCATTGTCATACTTGCTTGCATTCATCTTGTGACTCTTGCTTGGTGATTGTTGTAGCTTTAATTTTTTAAATTGCCCTTTGATTAGCATCATCACCTATTCACCCCCCCTCTAGGTGATTTTCAAGATTTGGTTTTAGCCGTCAGATGACCGATGATTATGATACACAAGACCAAAGGCAAGTTTCAGCCTAAATGGGAAGGACCGTTTGTAATAGAAACAGTCTATTCAAACAGAGCATACCGCCTTATGACTTCAGATGGCGATTTACTCATGATGCCGATCAATGACAAGTTCTTAAAGAAGTATTATCCTTGATTAAAGATCCTTCTCATGATCAAGTTAACACTACACCTCTGATCAAGACCTTCATATCCAAGGTACACGCAAGGAGAGCCTCTCTCTTCCTCCAAACGAGATCATGCAACCATAAACCAGTAGGAACCTGGTCATACATTATTTGTCTCAAAGGAGAATCAAGGTTACTGATTGAGGCCGAACCTGCACAAAAAATACGGATTTTCAGATCTTATAATAAAAACGTGCAAGTGCTCAATACTTCCGCTATAGCAAGTGGCTAATGCGGGTTGTGATCCACAAGGAGGGTTTGCGATGGAAGCTTTACGGTTCTTTATCGAAATTGTTAAGAAAATAAGCGAAAGTTCTTCTCTGTTTTTATGTTATGAAAAGAAAAAGAAAGTTAATGGTTAAAGTTAAGAAGAAAGCGAAGGGTGAAGAAGGTGGAAAATCAGAAAACGATGAAAAGCGACTATGTACAATGAAGTGGAGAAGAATGAAAACGATTTGGAAGAAGTGGTTGGTGATCTAAACTAAGAAAGAAAAGAAAAGAAGTAAAGAGATACTTACCTAGGTTGATTGATGACTTACTTGGAAACCTTTTTGCAAGTTCTACCTTTTTGCTTCGGAGGCGTTCAACGCATAGATCATAAACTCGAGCTTGGCCCGTGCACATTATATCGTCAAGCATGATTGGTAGTCAAAAGTGCATTTTTATCATAACATTTACCATCACATTTTCATATTTATTCATTTAATTCTGCACAATTATTAATATTTTGTTATTTAATGTGTGCAGGCCTCGAATTATATATTTAATAATAAATAAAGCTTAAAAGAGCCCAAAAGCCCAGATCCAAGCCCATGTTTAAAGCCCAGGTGCAAAAGCGCAAATATCAATTGTCAAAGTGCAAATATACAAGGGCTAAAGTTGCAAATATCAAAGATGAGGGAAGGATAGACTTCTACCCAACCCTAAACTCTTGCAGATGAGGAAAAAAGCCAAAGATAAGATGCAGAGATAAGGAAATTCGTTCAAAAGAGATTGGGAGAATTCTAAATCTAGATAACTTGATTCCAGTTATATCCATATCCCACGATAAAGAGCCAGGATGCAGCTTCCAGAAGCAGGCGCCCAGATGGATGGACCAGAAGAAGCCACGCGCCAAAGCGCGTGGCCAGATTCCACAGAAATGCCGCAGATCTGCGGCAAAAGCCGCAATTCTGCGGCAATCTGATCTTATCTGGCTACCAGATTTCGTGGGCAACTTTATCTTGGACTCTTCGACATTCTGCACCTATAAATACCCCCTGCAGTGCAACGTACAGAGCGTCCAGCGTCCAGCGGAGGGCCAAAAGCTAGGGTTTTTAGGTTTTTCTTCTTTCTTCTAGGTTAGATTTTCTTTCCTCCTTGTAAATTTTATTTTCTTTTGTAAAAGCTGAGAGGAGACGATGTATTCATGGAGGAAGGGATCCACTTGTACTGATGGTGACAGTCGGTGTAAGTTGTATTTTTCCACCATTGTTTAATAATCAAATCGAGGTTTGTTTTTGTTCTTTTTATTCTATTCTTGTTTTATTGTGTCTCTATCTTTGTGCTATCATTGTTCTTCTATTTTTGTTTTATGACATTGTTTCTTTCTCTAATGTCTTGCCCACCATGAGATCCAACTGCTTCGAGAATACCTAGCCGAAGAAGGAACCTTGATGGCCTATGGCGATGAACAGGTCTTCATAGTTGTCTTTTATTTCGTAGTTAAGAAGGCGGACGATCCTATACGCCATGCTTGTACGCCTTCTAAGAAAAGGTAAATCATCGTAACGGTTCAACAGGTAAGCAGACTGAAGAGGTAATCTTTCTTTCTTTCTTTCTTTAGTGTAGATCTCTATTCCATCTATCTCAAATTCTTTTCTCCCACTTCATTGTAAATACAACTCTAATAATAAAAATAAATAATTTTTAGAGTAAAACTTACAAACGCTTCCATCGCTAGTCCCTCCCTGAGGATCACGACCCGCATAGCCTTGCTACAACGGATTAGCATTGAGAACCTTGCACAACTTGTTCTAAATCTAACATTATTTATTTTCGTGTGCAGGAAAACTCAATCAACAAATTGGCGCCGTTGCCGGGGAGGGACGGTAAGTTTTTTATCTCTAAAAAAAAAAAATATTAACTATTCTTTTATTCTTTTCTGTTTGCAGGTTTGGAGAACAGGAAACAGAAACATAGCAGCAGCAGTGGACATACAGCTATTCTGTGCCTCTGCCCTCGAAGGCAGAGCACCAGAACCTACTGTATTGCCGCGGAAACGCGGCAACAGTAGAGAACTACTAATTCAACTTTTTGCAGGTTGCTGCAAAATTGTAAATTCTGTTTACTGCTCTATTCTGTTTGTTCTGTGATATACCTGTAAATTGCTAATAATTCAACAGTAAATTATTTGTTGTTAAAAATAAAAATTGATTAGACATTTGCATATTAGGCACGTGTCTTTTCAATTTATTTATTTTTACTGTTGAAGAGTGCTGGGGAGGCAAGGTACGTACGCATTGCATGTAGAATAGGACTCATCTCTTGGTTGATTTTCTGCTTTGAGTGATTCTTATCTATTTATCTTGTACACTTGCACTAATTCATCTTAAGGGCATAACCATTAACAAGATAAGGTGGGGATTTCATCACCCTTCCTTAGCCCAAAAATCATATCCAAAGCACTCACTAACCCAAGCCTAACTTAAAAATTAGTAGACGTTGGCCCTAGGGACATCTCGGACTCAATTAGGAGATTATCCTAAGGGGGAACAGTGCTGGAATTTGACTCTTGCCAAATCAGTGTCTAGGAAGGGGATTGAGGGCCGAAAGCCCGAAGATTGGTGGTTATTTAATTAAGGAACGTCTTTGATGGAAAACCTCCCACCACTCTTGCCCTGACCTGGCTGATTAACTTGTGGTCAAAGTCTGCACCCTACCTCCCGTGGACAGTCTAACCAGTTAGGAGTCGTCTAGGTCATAGGTCTACCCTAACTTAGGTTAGAATTTTTTTTTGTTTGTTTATTTGTTTGTTTTCTTTTTTCTTTGTTTGTGTTTGTGTTTGTGGGATATGGCATATAATAATAATTCCATTTTAATCCATATTACACACCTAACTATTATTCGGATATTACCAACCCGGCATATCATAATTTTGACCAATCTAGTGTGCCGGAATGGTCTTAGCTGAATGAATATAACCCACACCCTCCATCTTATGACTATAATTTCCATAATAATTTCAACTCGTCACAGAGTTCATGGGGTTTCGATTCCCCCGAGTTTAATTCTCAACCAAATTGTCCTTCAATCCATCTAGTCCACATTCTTTCAATGATTCATTCTCTGATCCCCCCATTCAGAATAAATTACCATCTATCGGGGAAATGATAAGTATGCATGAGTCCAAGCAACAACCACCATCAATCTTAGACATGATGATGCGTGAGTCCACGACTCACAACTTCATCACGATTACACTTCCTTCTTCCAAGCCCAATCACAAAAGAGGCTTGAAGCCATGACTCAGGCTAGATTAGCTCGTGAGCATGACATAGATTTGATGGTTCAATCCTTACGTTCTCACCGTCCGGCTAATTCTGATATCGCTGACCACTCTTTAGAGCCGACGAACCAAGTTGCTTTGGACAACAAGATTCTATTTCAGTGTCATCATTTGAACTTGCCGAAACTCCAATTCTTGATAATTTGGCAAGTTTTTCCTTTCCTGAAATAGAACTTGAGGATGAATATGATCTTGATCCCCAACTTGATGATTCAATTTTATTTCCTGATCCAATAATGACTCCAGTGTCTTCACCTGATTTCACTTTTCCCGAGTCAACATTAGACCCTATTCCAATTCATCATGAAATTGAATCACCCATTTTAGATGATCATATTGAACTTGACCAATTGTGCAATTTTGAAAATCCTATGGATAAATTGGCAAGTTCTTTTTATTACATTGAACCCAATGAGATATGCGACCTAGATTCTCACAATCTCTTTACTTCTGAAACTGATTGTACAATTCTGACGGAAGATGTTGACCTTAGTTTTGAAGAATTGTATGGCGATGAGCTAGAATTCCTTAATATTGGAAGTAAAGAGATATCACCCATATTAGGTCACATTCCATTGTGGGAAGAAGATTGTGGACTTGAGTTTCAATTTCTTGACTTGGACTCAATTCTTGAACCTAGCCCGACTCCTAAGCCCTTACTTGATTTGAGCATCTTCCTTGAGTCGGTATTCGTTCCCGTACCTATAATGTCCAAGTCAATAATTCCATCTTTTTATACTCCATTTTGGGACAAGGAGGTTGAGACAATTAACTCTGAAATTTATTATGAAATTTGGAAATTTGATGGGGTGGAAATACTAAAAATTGATTATACAATATTTTAGTGGGTTATGTAAGGAAAGTTTTCTGGTGGGTTCCACCAAATTATCTGTTATCTTGATTGGGCCGCATTTCGTGGACCAATTAGACCACCTCCGGAACCAACACCCTAAGGTAACTTCCGCCTTCCCTTGTTCTGTTTCATGCATATATGCATTCATTCATACATTGAGGACAATGCATGAGATAAGTGTGGGGGTGGGCTTTACTAACATACTAACATAAGTAGACACTAACAAAATTTGCTAAAAAAAAAAAAATTAAAAAAAAATGTTATAAAAAGGACAGTATTTGACTTATTTTTTTGAAAGAAACCTAAGTTAGTTTTAAGGATTAGGAAAATCATGATTAGGATTTCTAAAAACTTGGTCAAAAATAAATAAATTGTTGAATTTTTAAGTATAGGAGGAGAAATTGAATAAGTAGTTAGTCTTAATTTTACCTTAATGAAATGTGCATACCAAATGCATATCTAGGATTCTAAGACAAAGACCTTGTGCCTCATAAAAAAAAAAATCACCAATAAGCTGATACATGTGCCTCAAGAAGCATAAGTATTCATGCCTAAAGGTGAGTAAATAAAATAAAGTCCTTAGTTTTGGGGCCTAGTTCACTCGAATTTGAGTCCGCGGGGTGTTTTCTCACCTGGTGCCCTAAAGCCAACCGGTTTGGGAGTCATCGACTTTAAGTTCGTTACATGGGTGGATTAGAAAGCCTAAGGAAATTAAGGAAAAATTACTTATATATGTATTAACACATCTAATAGTCAATTAGTTAGGTATGAGGGCCTCAAGAAGCCTTAATGCTTATACGAAAGAAAATTAGATGCATTATACATATAAAAAAAAAGAAAGAAAAAAAATATATATATATAGAGGCATGAGAGTCCAAGTTAAGGAATTCCTAGTATAAATTCATAAGGATGCATATGATTTTTGGTAACGAAAAATACTATATTAGAAGTTCAATTTTGACCCTTACCTAAAATGAAAACAATTAACTTTATTAAGACTAAGTTTAAGAATGAATAAAAATGATAATCCTAAAACTTATAGACTACTTAGTCTCTTCAATAATAATTCAAATATTTTCTTTTTATGGATTTTGTGGGTGCAATCCGCTAAAAACCCTCACGAGACAACACTCGTCCTCTAGGGTAACCTAGAGGTTTAACGGCTTGTTGCACGTGCTAAGTGCAATCGTTATTCCTACGAAAGTGAGTTAGGTTAGATTAACTTTTTCTTTTTCTTTGTTTTTACTCGAGGACGAGCAAAAAGATAAGTGTGGGGGTGTGATTGGTAGTCAAAAGTGCATTTTTATCATAACATTTACCATCACATTTTCATATTTATTCATTTAATTCTGCACAATTATTAATATTTTGTTATTTAATGTGTACAGGCCTCGAATTATTATTTTAATAATAAATAAAGCTTAAAAGAGCCCAAAGCCCAGATCCAAGCCCATGTTTAAAGCCCAGGTGCAAAAGCGCAAATATCAATTGTCAAAGTGCAAATATACAAGGGCTAAAGTTGCAAATATCAAAGATGAGGGAAGGATAGACTTCTACCCAACCCTAAACTCTTGCAGATGAGGAAAAAAGCCAAAGATAAGATGCAGAGATAAGGAAATTCGTTCAAAAGAGATTGGGAGAATTCTAAATCTAGATAACTTGATTCCCAAGTTATATCCATATCCCACGATAAAGAGCCAGGATGCAGCTTCCAGAAGCAGGCGCCCAGATGGATGGACCAGAAGAAGCCACGCGCCAAAGCGCGTGGCCAGATTCCACAGAAATGCCGCAGATCTGCGGCAAAAGCCGCAATTCTGCGGCAATCTGATCTTATCTGGCTACCAGATTTCGTGGGCAACTTTATCTAGGACTCTTCGACATTCTGCACCTATAAATACCCCCTGCAGTGCAACGTACAGAGCGTCCAGCGTCCAGCGGAGGGCCAAAAGCTAGGATTTTTAGGTTTTTCTTCTTTCTTCTAGGTTAGATTTTCTTTCCTCCTTTGTAAATTTTATTTCTTTTTGTAAAAGCTGAGAGGAGACGATGTATTCATGGAGGAAGGGATCCACTTGTACTGATGGTGACAGTCGGTGTAAGTTGTATTTTCCACCATTGTTTAATAATCAAATCGAGGTTTGTTTTTGTTCTTTTTATTCTATTCTTATTTTATTGTGTCTCTATCTTTGTTCTATCATTGTTCTTCTATTTTTGTTTTATGACATTGTTTCTTTCTCTATATGTCTTGCCCACCATGAGATCCAACTGCTTCGAGAATACCTAGCCGAAGAAGGAACCTTGATGGCCTATGGCGATGAACAGGTCTTCATAGTTGTCTTTTATTTCGTAGTTAAGAAGGCGGACGATCCTATACGCCATGCTTGTACGCCTTCTAAGAAAAGGTAAATCATCGCAACGGTTCAACAGGTAAGCAGACTGAAGAGGTAATCTTTCTTTCTTTCTTTCTTTAGTGTAGATCTCTATTCCATCTATCTCAAATTCTTTTCTCCCACTTCATTGTAAATACAACTCTAATAATAAAAATAAATAATTTTTAGAGTAAAACTTACAAACGCTTCCATCGCTAGTCCCTCCCTGAGGATCACGACCCGCATAGCCTGCTACAGCGGATTAGCATTGAGAACCTTGCACAACTTGTTCTAAATCTAACATTGTTTATTTTCGTGTGCAGGAAACTCAATCAAAGCATAAGAAGAACGAAGTGATGCGTAGCTTGGAAGAGGAGAACGTCTTCATGAACTATCGCTGGCTCTCACGTAGCTTAGTTAGATTTGCTTTGGAATTCACTTGTACACTTCAACAACAACCAAGGTAAAGTAGAAGAGGAAGAGAGAAGCAAAAACAAATGTAAAGTAAAGCAGAATAGAAAACAAACAAAGCATTTACCTTTATTACTTGTTGAGACAATGAGAAGGGAGTAGGAGTAGGGTACATCGTCGGTGTCACTCTCAACATCAGCCCCTCTCTCTTACTTACATGAATCTTCCTCTACCCTAAGTTACATACAAGTTACATAAAAGTAAAACTAAACTACAAAATGGAAAAACTAGTCTAAAATCCTAATCTGCATTGGCCTCCACTTTCAGCACAGAAAATGCCTTTTATAGGCCAAAAAACCTAACAACCAAGATCCCGGGGAGGTCGGGGGAGTTCACGCTCCCCGTAACTCCCCAAGATTGCCGCAGAAACGCGGCAAAAGCCGCATTTCTGCGGCAAGGGTGTGGCCATCTGGCCACACCCTGTTGGTGGGTCATCCCGGGAGTTTCTTCTGACTTTATCCTTTGTTGGTTTCTTCGTTTGAGCTCCGAATTCTGACAAAATGGCCTTGGATTCTTGGCTTTAACCGATCGATTCTGAGAGGATTCTTCTCAAACCGGTTTCAACCTCTTGATTTTGCCCTGATTTTATGTGTGCGAATTAACTCTGATTTAATTCAGAATTCTGGTGGGCTTTTGGGCTCATTTCTCTTCATCTCCTTAAGGATTGGGCTGCAAATAAATCAAACAAATAATTAGGATAATGCAGGCTTTTATTCTAAAATCAGTATGAAAATGTGACATTAAATATGCAACATTAGTGACCAATCACACCCCCATACCTATCTTTTGCTCGTCCTCGAGCAAAACAACTAAACTATACTAAGGATTATTAGACCACTTTCGCAGGTCGCGCGATTGCACTGAGCATGTGCAACAAGCCGTTAAACCTCTAGGTTTCCCCTAGAGGACGAGTTTGTCTCGTGAGGGTTTTCAGCGGATTACACCCACAAAATCCATAAAGAAAGGGAAACAAAGAGTTAGTATTTTCAAAAAACATTTTGAAAGAGAAAAAATATTTGAAATATGATTGTAAGATCTAAGCAATCTATAAGTTATAGGGAAGCTGAATTTTTCATTCCTAAACTTAGTCTCTATTCAAAAATTTGTTATCAATTAAAGTAAGGAGTCAAATTGTACTTCTCATCTAGTCTATTACTTTACCCTAAGTCATATGCACTTGTGACTGTAAAAATTTTGACTAAGGGTTCATTAACTCTAACTCTTATGCCTTATTTATTTGTATTATATATATTTTTTGGTGGTATTATTCCTTAGTTTAGGCTTTCTAATCTGCCCATGTAACGAGCCTTTAATCGATGACTCCCAAACCAGACGGTCTTAGGGTACCAGGTGAGAAGACACCCCTAGGACTTAAGGACTCGAGCAAATAAGGCCACAAAACTAAGGACTTTATTATATGAATCCCTTTTAGGCGTGAATACTTATGCTTTATTAGGCACAAATACCCAGCTTAATCAGAGGATCTAATCATCTTTCACATAAATACTAAGGCTTGCTTAGGCCAAAGCACCTAGCTAATCAATAATTAGATTTATTCATTTTTTTTTACTTATCTAATCATCTTTCGCATAAATACTAAGGCTTGCTTAGGCCAAAGCACCTAGCTAATCAATAATTAGACTTATTCATATATTTTTTTTTTATAAGGCATAAGAATCTTTGTTTTTGAACCCTAAGTGTGTAAGTGTATGAAGTGTGCATATTTCATCAAGGTAAAGATCAAGACTAAATTACTTTGATAAATTATCTTCCTAACTCTAAAAATCAAACAAATAATCTTATTTTGACCAAGTATAAGAAATCCTAATTTAGATTTTCCTATTCCTTAAAATTAACTTAATTTCTTACAAAAATAAGTCAAAATATTGTTTCTATTTTTTCAAAAATCTTTTTAAAAGTAAAGGAAAATGTTAAAAAAAAATTTTTATTTTAAAGAAAAAGAAAAGTTATGTTAGACCCTCCCCCACACCTATCTCATGCAATGTCCTCAATGTATGAATTAATGCATAGATGCATGAAAAAGAAGAAAGGGAAGGAAAGTGTTACCTTATGGTGGTGGTTCCGGTGGTGGTCTGATTGGTCCACGAAACGCGGCCCAATCAACTTTTCTTGGGTCCCGGAGGAACCCACCAGAGATATCTTTAATATAACCCACTAAAAGATAACTCCATTAAGAAGTTTTATTAAAAATTTAACCCCATCTAATTTCAAATTCCATAATTGATTTCGGAGTCAAATTTGTCAACCGCCTCGTCCCAGAATGGAGTATGAAATGATAGAACAGTTGACTTGGACTCAGGAAGGACAGGAACTAATACCGACTCAGGAAGGTGACATAAGTCAAGTAAAGGTCAGAAATTGGGTCCAAGTCAAGAAGTTGAAACTCCAGTCCACATGTATTTTCCAACAATGGAATGTGACCTAATATGGGAGATTCCAGTTCAGGAATGATAGGTGGGGGAATCAAAACTGACTCTAGAATATTATTCAAGTTTGGTAATAAAACAGGAGTCAATATTGATTCTGAAAGTTGAACTGGATCACATATGTGAGAATCTAGGTCACATATCTCATTGAGTTCAATATCAAAAAATGGAGAACTTGCCAATTTATCCATGGGATTTTCAAAATTGTAAAGTTGGTCAAGTTCAACATGATCCTCACAGATGGGTGATTCAATTTCTTTATGAATTGGTACAGGATCCAATGTTGACTCCGGGAAAAGATTGAAGTCAGGTGAAGATACCGGAGTCATAATCGAATCAGGAAATAGAATTGAATCACTAAGTTGGGGTTCAGGATCATAATCATTTTCAAGTTCTATTTCAGGAAAAGGAAAACTAGCCAAACTATCAATATCATTTGGAGTTTGGGTAAGTTCACATGGTTGTTCTGAAATGGAATCTTGATTTCCAAAACTACATGACTCTTCGGCTCTAACAGAATAGTTAGTGACATCAGGACGGTGGGAACGTAGAGATTCGACCATCATATCTATGTCACGATTACGAGTGTTTTGAGCCTGAGTCATGGCTTCAAGCATCTTTTCATAGTTGATAGGTTCATTGTTTTGATGAAAAGATGAAGAATTGTCTTGGAAGTGGTAGTGAAATTGTGAGTCCATCAGATTTTGGGATTTGTGTTTGGACTCACACATACTCATTTCCATAATTGATGGTTTCCTATTTTGGACGGGTGGAACTGAGTATGAATCTTGAACATAATGTGGACTGGGTGGAGAAGGAGGGCAAGGTGGTTGGAAATTATGCTCGGGGGAGGTGAATCCCCACTGACTCGGTGAAGAGTTGAAATCATTATGGAAATTATAGTTATTAGATGGGGGTTATGGGTCATATTGATTCGGATAAGACCAATCCGGCACACTTGGTTGGTCAAAGTTATGATATGCCGGGTTGGTAATATCCGAAAATGAAGTCGGTGTGTAATATGGATTATTATTGTAGTTGAAAAAATTATTATTATAGTCCATATCACACAATAGAATACAAACAAAGAAAAAACAAACAAATAAACAAACAAAAAAGAAAAAATTCTAGCCTAAGTTAGGGTAGACTTAGGACCTAGACGACTCCTAACTGGTTAGACTGTCCACAGGAGGTCTAATGTAGACTTTAACCACAAGCTAATCAGCCAGGTCAGGGCAAGGTTGGTGGGAGGTTTTCCGTCAAAGACGTTCCTTAATTAAATAACCACCAACCTTCGGGCTTTCGGCCCTCAATCCCTTTCCTAGACACTGATTTTGCAGGAGTTAGATTCCAACATTTTTCCCCCCTAGGATAATCTCCTAATTGAGTCCGAGATGTCCCTAGGGCCAACGTCTACTCAATTTTAGTTAGGCTTGGGTTAGTGAGTGCTTGGATTCTAATTTTTGGGCTAAGGAAGGGTGATTAAATCCCCACCTTATCTTGTTAATGGGTTGGTGCCCTTAAAATCAGTTTTTGTGCAAGTGTACAAGATAAATAAGATGCACTCTAAGCGATATAAATCAACAAGAGATAGTCCTATTCTAAATGCAATGCAAACATACCTTGCTCCAGCACTCTTCAACAGTAAAAATAAATGAATTTAAAAAAACGCGTGCCTAAAATGCAAACGTCTAATCAATTTTTAACCTTTGCAACGAACGTTTTACTGTTGATTATTAGCAGGCTTATGTGATGGCATATAAGAAATAAAGAATTGCAGCAAACTAGATTTTTTGTAAACTAAGCAGCCCTGCAAAAAGCTGTTAGTAGTCAACTCTTTATTGCCGCGGATCCGCGGCTTTTGTCGTGGAAACGCGGCAATTCAGAGGGCAATGGGTCTCTGCTTTCTAGAGCAGAGGCCCAAGGCCACTTGTATGTCACTGCAATATAAATTTCCTGCTTTGATTGCCCTGTAACCTGCAACAGAGAAGAAAAATCGTTTAGTTCTAAAAGATTTGCAAGAAAAATTCAGATTTCAATAAAAACTGTTTTACCCTCCCCGGCAACGGCGCCAAAATTTGATTGAGGCCGAACCTGCACAAAAAATACGGATTTTAAGATCTTATAATAAAAACGTGCAAGTGCTCAATACTTCCGCTATAGCAAGTGGCTAATGCGGGTCGTGATCCACAAGGAGGTTTGCGATGGAAGCTTTACGGTTCTTTATCGAAATTGTTAAGAAAATAAGCGAAAGTTCTTCTCTGTTTTATGTTATGGAAAAAAAAGAAAGTTAATGGTTAAAGTAAGAAGAAAGCGAAGGGTGAAGAAGGTGGAAAATCAAAAACGATGAAAAGCGACTATGTACAATGAAGTGGAGAAGAATGAAAACGATTTGGAAGAAGTGGTTGGTGATCTAAACTAAGAAAGAAAAGAAAAGAAGTAAAGAGATACTTACCTAGGTTGATTGATGACTTACTTGGAAACCTTTTTGCAAGTTCTACCTTTTTGCTTCGGAGGCGTTCAACGCATAGATCATAAACTCGAGCTCGGTCCCCGTGCACATTATATCGTCAAGCATAAGAAGAACGAAGTGATGCGGAGCTTGGAAGAGGAGAACGTCTTCATGAACTATCGCTGGCTCTCACGTAGCTTAGTTAGATTTGCTTTGGAATTCACTTGTACACTTCAACAACAACCAAGGTAAAGTAGAAGAGGAAGAGAGAAGCAAAAAACAAATGTAAAGTAAAGCAGAATAGAAAACAAAACAAAGCATTTACCTTTATTACTTGTTGAGACAATGAAAGAAGGGAGTAGGGTACATCGTCGGTGTCACTCTCAACATCAGCCCCTCTCTCTTACTTACATAAATCTTCCTCTACCCTAAGTTACATACAAGTTACATAAAAGTAAAACTAAACTACAAAATGGAAAAACTAGTCTAAAATCCTAATCTGCATTGGCCTCCACTTTCAGCACAGAAAATGCCTTTTTATAGGCCAAAAAACCTAACAACCAAGATCCCGGGGAGGTCGGGGGAGTTCACGCTCCCCGTAACTCCCCAAGATTGCGCGCAGAAACGCGGCAAAAGCCGCATTTCTGTGGCAAGGGTGTGGCCAGATGGCCACACCCTGTTGGTGGGTCATCCGGGAGTTTCTTCTGACTTTATCCTTTGTTGGTTTCTTCGTTTGAGCTCCGGATTCTGACAAAATGGCCTTGGATTCTTGGCTTTAACCGATCGATTCTGAGAGGATTCTTCTCAACCGGTTTCAACCTCTTAATTTTGCCCTGATTTTATGTGTGCGAATTAACTCTGATTTAATTCAGAATTCTGGTGGGCTTTTGGGCTCATTTCTCTTCATCTCCTTAAGGATTTGGCCTGCAAATAAATCAAACAAATAATTAGGACAATGCAGGCTTTTATTCTAAAATCAGTATGAAAATGTGACATTAAATATGCAACATTAATGACCAATCAGTTACACATACCAAATGATCCAACATCCTTAACGGTTAAGGATAGAGGAAAATGTTGGCCTTTAAGCCCAACATAAGTCCTCGACAACTCATCATGTGAGGGGAATAGCATGGCTAGCCCGACTCAAACGGTAGTTGGTAAAGGTATATCAAACCGTTGATAGCTGAGGATTTGCTAAAAATCCTAAGGGACCTGTTCCCATTTGATTCCCTCTCCAAAATCACTTACCAATTCTCATCCATGGAATGGTAAGACCACATATACAGATCTTTCCATCTATTTCGCTGTTACGTTAACATTAAACCTATGACAGTGATCTCCTCGTTTTTCGCAATGAAAATGAGGCCTTTTTCCAAATTCCATCAAAATTCAAACTGGTCTGAACAGTTCTATACTTGTTGACATTTACAAAAAGACAAGCGACAGGCGAGCCGACGACCAGTTCTATACTTGTTGACATTTACAAAAGACAAGTATCACTTTGACCTTGGTGGCTTCTCAATCGGTTACGTCATTGCGACCTCTGAACCGACAAATAACCAAGTCTCACCTTTCAGTCCGTCAATAACTACCTTCGAGCTTGTTGACATTTACAAAAGACAAGTCTCACCTTTCAGTCCGTCAAGGACTACCTTCGAGCTTGTTGACATTTACAAAAGACAAGTCTCACCTTTCAGTCCTTGACATTTACAAAAGACAAGTCTCACCTTTCAGTCCGTCAAGGACTACCTTCGAGCTTGTTGACATTTACAAAAGACAAGTATCACTTCGAGCTTGGTGGCTTCTCAATCGGTTTCGTCATTACGACCTCTGAACCGACAGATAACCAAGTCTCACCTTTCAGTCCGTCAAGGACTACCTTCGAGCTTGTCGACATTTATAAAAGACAAGTCTCACCTTTCAGTCTGTCAAGGACTACCTTCGAGCTTGTTGACATTTACAAAAGACAAGTCTCACCTTTCAGTCCGTCAAGGACTACCTTCGAGCTTGTTGACATTTACAAAAGACAAGTCTCACCTTTCAGTCCGTCAAGAACTACCTTCGAGCTTGTTGACATTTACAAAAGACAAGTCTCACCTTTCAGTCCGTCAAGGACTACCTTCGAGCTTGTTGACATTTACAAAAGACAAGTCTCACCTTTCAGTCCGTCAAGGACTACCTTCGAGCTTGTTGACATTTACAAAAGACAAGTCTCACCTTTCAGTCCGTCAAGGACTACCTTCGAGCTTGTTGACATTTACAAAAGACAAGTCTCACCTTTTAGTCCGACAAGGACTTTATTGAGCTTGGTGGCTTCTCAATCGGTTACGTCATTGCGATCTCTGAACCAGCAGATAACCAAGTCTCACCTTTTAGTCCGTCAAGGACTAGTTTGAGCCTGGTGGCTTCTCAACCGGTTACGTCATTGTGACCTCTGAACCAGCAGATAGCTAAGTCTCACCTTTTAGTGCGACAAGGACTTTATTGAGCTTGGTGGCTTCTCAATCGGTTACGTCATTGTGACCTCTGAACCGGCAGATAGCCAAGTCTCACCTTTTAGTCCGACAAGGACTTTATTGAGCTTGGTGGCTTCTCAATCGGTTACGTCATTGCGACCTCTGAACCGGCAGATAGCCAAGTCTCACCTTTTAGTCCGTCAAGGACTATCTTGAGCTTGGTGGCTTCTCAATCGGTTACGTCATTGCGACCTCTGAACTGGCAGATAGCCAAGTCTCACCTTTTAGTCCGTCAAGGACTACTTTGAGCCTGGTGGCTTCTTAATCGGTTACGTCATTGCGACCTCTGAACTGGTAGATAGCCAAGTCTCACCTTTTAGTCCGACAAGGACTTTATTGAGCTTGGTGGCTTCTCAATCGGTTACGTCATTGGGACCTCTGAACCGGCAGATAGCCAAGTCTCACCTTTTAGTCCGTCAAGGACTACTTTGAGCCTGGTGGCTTCTCAACCGGTTACGTCATTGCGACCTCTGAACCGGCAGATAGCCAAGTCTCACCTTTTAATCCGACAAGGACTTTATTGAGCTTGGTGGCTTCTCAATCGGTTACGTCATTGCAACCTCTGAACCGGCAGATAGCCAAGTCTCATTATTCAGTACAGTAAGGATTGTTTTCTCAAATGGCTGCAATACAACTTGGAAGCAACAATTCAGAAGATAAAACGAGTTCGAAACACAACAGGGGAGTCAAAACAAAATTACTTTTATTGATTCCGAAAAGAAGGGATACATGAAGGCACATATATTACAAGCTATAAGGGTGCTTCATAAGATTTGATCCGTCCTTCAAGAAAGGCCAGCCTTGTCTTCCTATCATCAGCAGCCCTGACAAGCGCCTGCGACCTTAACTCAGCCTCATTAAAACTCGCCGTCTGAGCCAAGTGAGCTTCAACTCAACCAAGGTTGCCCTCTGAGCTGACTCCTGCCGCGAGAGTTCGTCACTCTGAGCCTTTAAGCTGCTCAAGCCGCGCAGTCTCTTCAAGACGTACTGGTTCAGCCTTGGATAAAAGAAGATTAGCCTTCCTGATCATCTCCTTGGCCTTTTCAATTTATCTTCAGCGTCAAGAAGAGCACTGCTAGAAGCATCTATTGCGTCCCCGAGCTCTACATTCCTTGTCTCCAAGGATTTCAAGTCAGAAGAAATGGCCTTAGCGGCTTCCTGAGCGGCAAGATGAGCTTCATGCATCTGAGCGACAAGGTGCGCAAGCTGCTCATTAACTGAAGACTCCAGGTCTGAATGGCTAAGACGGCGCCATTCGTCTACATCCCTCTCAAGTTGGTCCACCAGAAGTTCCAATGCAGTGGCCTGGTCATCCCCTCCAAAGTCTCGGATACTCTCAATGCTTCGGGAGAGAACCACCTTCAAAGTAGAGAATGAGGTAGTCGAGCCTTTCAAAATCAAAGCGATGGATCGCTTCAAGCTCTTATAAAAGCTATCGACTAGCTCAGCCACAAATTCATTCTCGGCCTCAATCACTCCTGGCAGATGAGCAGCCTCTAAAGATTCCACTGGCTTTATTGACACCACTGTGAAGAAGAATAGTAGAAGCACTGGCTGCAGCAACCTGAGAGGTCACCGGTAATCGGAGGAGTCTTCATTGAAACTAGTACACTAGCCACAACCGAGGTCGGACTAGTGACTATTTCTGGGAGAGCGGACTCAACCACCAGTGTTGGGGAAGTAGGACTGGTAATCACCCTCAGCTCCGCACCTGGCAAGATAGATGGCGCTGGCGAAACTGATGGCACCTCACTCACCGATATGGTTGGAAGTGAAATCGGCTCCATGACTACCGTCTCCTCAATTTCAGTCCCTCTGGCTGGTTCGGGCTGATAAGAGGGCAGGTCGCCATACAAAGCATCCAACTCAGCAGCATCCGCCGCGGTCGAAGTGCTTACTTCACCCCTGGATCCCTCAGGAAGATTGGTTGGCTCTCTTGAAGTCGATGCACCCAAAGGCGAAACACTTGCAACAAGGCTTTGTTTAGGCAAGGCATAACAAATAGCAAGTTCTAAAAGGTCAAAACAATACCAAAAGATAAGGTCACCTCAATCGTCTTGACGGCTGCATCAGTCCCCACGGGCTCCATAGGAAAATCTTTGGCGGAATCAACACGAATGGCCGGCCCGCCTTCGCTTGCCGAACCCTCCGTGGTCCACCCAAAGGAGCTAGAAGCTTCGGGACTTCCTTTCGAGGTCCCAGCCCTGAAGGACTACGTCAGCCGTATTATCTCCGGACTCTTCTGAGACGGCAAAATAGCCAGCCTCATCGCCCTCCTTATAAGTAAACAAGGGATCATAATGCTCCCCTTGTTCTCCGATAGCTTCAGCTCTCGGGCTTCTCACCGCCTCGGTGCCTGAATCACAAAGCAAATAATGAGCTGTCCGGAACGCATAAAGTGTATTGCAAGGACGAAGCTGATCTTACCGGGTCCGGAGCGGCTTCGCCAGTAGTCAGTTTAGGAGCCCTCAATTCAGTTGCTAATGGGGCAGGAGGAGGAAGCGCTGCAGATGGTTCGCCCTCTGCAACAATCGTAGGAGCATAGCGACGAGGCTTCTTCACTACTCTCTTCCTACGAGATCCACCCCTCCGCTTTCGTTTGAAGTGGACATCGGGATCTTCCTCCTCCACTTCTTCAACATGAGCATGTTCTATGGGGGCCGTCCCTACCACGCCAGAAGCAGCTGCTGGAGTCTCAGCAGCTGTATCCACTTTGAAGCGAGGACTTCCTGCGTTCGAGGCTTCACTGTCATCAACGGCAATGAACTCCCCGAGGCCTGGGACGCGAACCCTTTTACCCTCGCCTTTCTCAGTGACCTTCCGCTTCAGCCGCTGAGAAATTAACTTCACACCAGAAGAATTAATAGAGAATCCGAGGGGTGTGGAGTTTGAAGTTGTATACCACTGGCAGAACCCTAGGGTCATTAGAAGGTTCGGAGTCCTTAGCGGCATGCACAGCCGCGCCTCGGTACAGCCAGCAATGAAGAACCACCAGGCACGGGCTCCATCGATGAGGCTCCCCATGAAAGCCAGATTGCTGTTTGGATTGCCCACATACAGTGATCATATCCAAACTGACGGGCAAACTGACTTGGAACATAGGGCTCGAAGTAGCAGGTGTCCCCGCTTCTATACAATAAATGTGAGGGCCGAATGCTAACCAGCCACTCAAAAATTCCCCGGCTCAATGACGTCTGCCCTTCCCCCACGTCCTTGAACTCTTCACCATAGCCCGCATCCCGAATATAGGGGAAGCAGCGGAAAAGACTATAGACATCTTAGCGGCACAGCAACTTACGGACCGCAGCCACGTAAGTCTTCAGCCATGAACATCCTTCGAATCGGCGGAGAAGCGCTATTCGAACACCTTCTGGGGGGTCCTCTCCGGCTTCGATCATAAAGGGACAGTGAAGGGCAAACCACGCCATCAAATAAGTATACGGCAGACCTATTCTGGGGTTTAGTCCGTCGCAGGACAAAATAGTCCCCTTTCCCTGCTTCGTCATTGGTGGCCTACAGAAAGCCTCCGTTAATGCGTGAAGGCCTCTCTGAATACAGCACACCATGGCTGGAAGGAGTCCAAGAGAACGACCATGGACTAGACGAGCGGCAGGCAACAAGACAGTCGGATGAATGACGTCGCACGAAGAAGACGGCACCCACACATCTCTTCAACCAGACCGTCAAGAAACCAGCCAGAAGTGCCTTCCGGGACGTCGGCCGACGAGCCTGATGGTGGAAACTCCAAAGAATATCGCCTTTTTCATAGGGGCCATCATCTTCTTCCAAAATTAGATCCCCTTGAGAATGCTTTGCATCTGGCGAAAGATGTCATCATCAGCAACTCCACAATGCGCCGCCTCAGGAGTATTTTCCATGTCAGGGAACAAATACTTTCCCCAGCTCTTCAAGCTGCACGAAGTTCCTTTGTGGCTTCCATGCATGCTGGAGCAAATGTACAAGTGGCACATTAACTCCCGGTAGGTCTCAAACAAGGCGGGCTCCTACTTCTCCAGAAGTGCCAATTCTGCCTCGCATGAGAAATATTCTTCGTATGGGAGAGATCCCAAAGGCAGAGCAGAGACTTCCCACATCTCGTGCAGAGCCATGCCCAGTTCGCCAACAGGGGTGAAGAAAGTCCCTATAGCCGGGCAGTATAACTCGAAGATGGCGTAGAAGTTCGCTACGCTCATCTGAATGCCATAGCAGGTCGCCCTGACGGCCTCATAAAGATTCAGCCTCTCCAGATCCTCTTCGAAATGAGCAAGGACATATAGAGTCAAATCCCTCCACCATGCCTTCGGAGGGTAAATCCACCCTGGAGTCCTGAAGTCAGTGGCTGGATAGTTACCACGAACCTTAAAGAATTGATTGCCAAAGGTCTGTGCCACCGTAGGATTTTCTCCCACTGGGATGTCTGGCTATACATTCCCAGGGTGGAGACCCATTATGCAACGAGGAGGCCCCGCTCTTGTGTAACCGGGTGAGGAATTATCAACTTCCCTACGTGAACGGATTCAGTAGTCCGACTCACTTGCCACTGCATCTTCCGAGCCCTCATCACGCATTGAAAGAAGGACAGGGGAAAATGCCGCTTGTTAGACGGAAGATAGAACTTCTCGCCATCTAATTGGAAAATCCACTGCCCCTCTCCGGCTAGCAGCTGACGATCATGGTCTGGCGTCGCGTCTCCAAACATGAAGCCGGGCTTCCGATAGATTCGTCGGTCAGAATCTTCAAGGGGATCAGTAGTTAAGATGCTCCTTATGGTGCGTTGGTCCCCATCATAAATAAGTGTATCCCGAGCAGGAGAGCTCCGCTCGCTGAACAGTGAAGCCTGCCCTTGGAACTGCAAGCTGACATTACCATCTAGCCCCCTGGCCGTGCCAAATAGACTGTTCAAAGGACCAGGAGTATAGTGCACTGCAAAAAATAAAGAAAAAAACTATGATTAGTTCATCAGCTAAAAAAAGGCTAAAACAAAAATGTTATTTTTGTTAAGGCATAGCCTCGCTCTCCGAGCGAAGCTGGCCTAATGATAGCTTCGCCCCAAAGCTTAGCTTCGCAGCTGCAGCGTAACTCTGCACTCACACGAAGGCAGGAAGCGGGAAAATATCCAAGTGTTAGCTTCGCTTTGGAAGCTTAGCCTCAAACAACAGAATGCAACAAAGCCCTAAGGGCTAACTTCGTCAGAAGGGGGTTATTGCCTAAAGGGCATTAAAGTCCTTTTTAGTTACACTTCAAAGGACAGCTTCGCATCCTGTCATTCAACAGGATGTGAACCGCCTAAGGGATAGCTTCGCCTGGAAGCTTGAAGAAGAGACCCTTCGGTTCTAATATTCCCAGTCAAGAAATCAAGGGAAATTCAGGGAATTAAACTCCCTAAAATCACAAGATCATGATTGATCATCCTGGATTCATCTAAAGATAGCCAGAAATTGGCTTTAAGAGAGAGATGAAAATCTCTGATCAAAAGGGAAAGATCCCTACCGGCGATTGGTCGTTCGATGACCGGAGGAGGAGAAGGACCCTCCGTTGCAGAGGTTGCGACCTCTTTCCCGCTCGTCTCTTGGGAGCCATTGAAGAACAGTGGAGGTTCTTGAATTCTCAAGTAAAGAAGAAGGAAGAAGAAGAAGAGTCAAATGCTCTAGAAAATTCAAAGAGAAGTGATGACCCTCTCTCAGACCGATCAGGCTTTTATAGGCTGATGATCGCCTAAAAGACGCCTCGAAAAGAGCACAGGCTGTCGTTTCAAATTAATTTGAAACGGCGTCTAAAGCGCCTTCCCAAGAAGCGCTGATTCAGCCCCGCTAAGGGCTAACTCCGCCATAAGTCAAGTGTTGACTTAGCGCGACGTATCGATAACTTTGCCGAAAAGCATGCCTTAGCTCCGCTAAAGGCACAGCCCGAACTTCACGGAAAATTCATGCTAGCTTCGCTGGACGCTCGTTCCTGGTTCAGATGGGATCTTGTCTTTAACTTCGCATGAAGTCTAGCTCCGCCGGACCAATTCAAGTGTTCTCAAATAAAAAAGAAGGTAAAACAAATCAGATGAGCAGAAACTGAACTTTTATTGATTTAAAAGGAAGGTACATTGATACTACTACATCAAGGTTGTGTTTTGTACAACAGAATCATTTGCTCAAAAGGCATACAAGTGGTCCTTTCTACTTCCAAGCAAAACCAACTGGACACGAAAGGCCTTCCTCTTGCACAAGGCTGTAATCCTTCGCATAATGGCAGATGGTGCCACCAGAAGTTGAACCTTCCGTAATCAAAATTGGCGAAGGACCGATTGCCACCAGAAGGCTGGATCTTCTTTGATGAAAACTGGCAATGAAGGATCAGGGACCTTACAGGTGATGTCCGCTTTCCCGAAGTGGATCATCTCGGATAAGCGACTACCAGCCTCGCCTCGAAGTGGATCATCTCGGATAAGCGACTGCCAACCTCTTCTGGGAACACACATCAGCTGCCCCAGTTGTTCCTCCTGCTTAGAATTTAAAGTTTCAACTGGAAAAGAAAGAGGCAACTTCTTGGCTCTTTCATCAAGTCGAAAGATTGGCGAACATAGCTCACTACAATGCAAACTGAAACAAGTTAGCAGTAAGTCAAAGGAAAAGCTGCCAAGAAATACTAAGTCAAATTCCTTTGGGCGAAGCAATTTATATCTGACTCAGTTAAGGATTGATTTCAGTTAAAGCAGAGGATAGCCTCGCTTGCACAGTGATGATGGGCTAGCTCAGCATAAGCCAAGCCTAGCCTCGCCTATATGGCTAAGCCAGACTGATCCTGAGGGATGCAGTCTTAGCCCCACCTATATGGCAAGACTGGCTCGACCTTGAAGAGACTAAGTCCCAAATTTTTGCCTAAATGGCGAACTTAACACATATGCAATGATCTTTCTTTGATCAAGTCAAAATGATAGCTTCGCTGGGAAGCTGGCTAAAACCCTTCTCTGTAGATCAATCAGATGCAAAAAATGAAGAACAAGGAAAATCAATCCTTGAGGTAGCTGTTAAAGCTAAATTAAGGGAGATAAACTCCCTAAAAAGTTATCAGTTCATTGGTAAAGTCTCTGGATGACCGAGACTTACCGGTCCTTGGCGGGTAATGACCAGAGTGGGCATCCCCACTAGTTCAGAGATCTGAGTATCTCTCTATAATAACAAAGAGAAGAGAAGAGAAGAGCAGACCACTTCTCTTCAGAGGACCTCAAGTGTCCTATTTATAGGCCTCATGGCCTGAGCTCTGCCGCTTCAAGCATGGAAGCGCGATCGGATTTAAGGCATTTATTGAGCCTTGAAAAAAGGAAACGGTTTCCTCGAAACCGTGCAAGGAAGAGATGATCTCCCTCATTAAGGCATTTATTCTGCCTTGAGAAAGGGAATATTCTCCCACGGAAGCACACAAAGGAGGAATGATCTCCCTCGATTAATGTAAAAGAGGTTATTCTAACCTCGAAAAAGGAGCAATCCTTCTCGTAACTGGCCGAAAGCAGTTGGCCTCGGAAGGAACAACATTCCAAAGCGAACTTATTCTGGGAGGCTCGGATGCGGAGCTACTCAGATGCGAAGCTACCCAGACGCGGAGCTACCCAGACGCGAAGCTACTCAGAGTCGCGAATCTACACGATTCTTCGGCGAATCAATCCCAAAGCAGGATTAAAAGCGAAGCTGAACTCAACCACCATGGCGACGTTCGTACTACACATACCACTGATCAAAGCGATTCAAAGTATTTCGAAGTCTGAGCCATTGCAGACTTTCGAAAACTTTGAAGGGGGTCTGGTTGACACTTTAAAAAAGACAAGATTCTGACTGGCCTGAACAATGTCTAAACTTGTTGACATTTACAAAAGACAAGTGAAAGATAGGCTGATTGGTCCGAACAATTTCTAAACTTGTTGACATTTACAAAGACAAGCGATAGACAAGCTGACGACCGGTTCTGTACTTGTTGACATTTACAAAAGACAAGTAACAGATAAGCTGACGACCAGTTTTCACCCATCTCCGAGGGACAAAGCAGCAACTTAGACTCTACTATCCAGTGAAGCAGACAGTAAGCCCAGATTGTCTCTAAACAGACCTCAGCAGGTCTAAGATGCTAGCACTTAGCATCACATGAGCCCAAAGGGACAGCCGCGCCCGAGAGGCTAAGATCATCCAACTTCGCTTGAAGCCATTCACAGCTCCGCCAGGGAGCTAACTTATAACTTCGCATGAAGTGCTCAGTTAACTCCGCAGAGAGAGTTAGCTTCACTTGAAGCCACACGCAACCGCGCAGAAGGATGTTCGGTAGCTTCGCCACAGACGATATCTAGCTCCGCTGAAGAGCTGTCTTCTGACTTCGCCACATGCGCCTTCCAGCACCGCTGTGAGCTCAACGCGCAGCTCCGCTGCGGGTCTGCTATGGTCAACCTTTGACCAATTAAATCTTCAGATGAGATCAAATCTAATCAGGATTGAGATCAAATCCAATCAAGATCAAATCTGAGATCAAATTTGGCAGTTGATTGCCATAATCTCTTGACTCTCCTAAAATGAGTAAGAGGATCAGGGAGATCTTCCAACTATATGGAAAGGATCAAAACAGATCAAGAAGATCAACCGACCTACTATTTCTAGCTTCGCAGAAGCTGATTCTAGCCTAGCAGTAAGGCTACTTTCCAGATTTGA